>CM060964.1:165584614-165639614 GCA_030765045.1 Tenodera sinensis | reverse complement strand
ACGTATGGACGTATGGACGGATGGACGGATGGAGGGAGGGATGGAGGGATGGACGGATGGACGGATGGACGTATGGACGTATGGACGGATGGACGGATGGACGGATGGACGGATGGACGGACGGATGGATGGATGGATGGATGGATGGATGCATGTATGCATGTATGTGTCAGCCCTACTAGACTTCCTTGTGGGACATCTGTTCTAATGGGCCCTAGAGAGGAGGAGCAGTCCTCCACTGTTACCCGGAAGTGACGTGTGCTTATGCAAATCTTTGATTATAGCAATAATTGAAGCAGTAAACTGATACGATTTTAATTCGTGAAGCACGCCCGCATGCCATGCTTTTTCAAAAGCGCGCCCAATATTTAGAAAAATGCCTCCAGTTGATTTTTTTTTGTGTTGTAATCTTTTGTAATTTGCTCAGTTAGCCGCAGTAGTTGAAGTGTCGTGGAATGTTGCGATATACAACCGAACTGTACAGCGATTAGTAGGTTGTGTTGTACAATATGGAAGTTGATTCTTTTGAGGATTATTTTCTCATATACCTTACCTATTGTATTCAAAAGGCTAATTGGGCTGCAGTTAGCAGATAAGGAGAGATTTTTCTTAGACTTTGGAAGCATAGCAGTCTTTGCCTCCTTCCATTGCGGTGGGATTCACCTTCACCTAACTAAGCTGTGTCACTACAACTGTCACTTAACTTAACACACACACACACACACACACACACACACACACACACAGAGAGAGAGAGAGATAGGCAGAGAGCGAGGGGGGAGAGAAACACAATTATTTACTCAGAGGGGGAGGAGCTAGAATGAGGGTATATGTATACTTAATCATGTTTACGCAGGGAGAGGATATTTACACAGGAAACACACAAACACTGATGTCAAAATATATACAACACTTATTAAACCATCTTTGTGTACGCACAGATTCGATTGGTACTATACTTTATTTGTCCCTCCGGGTGTATAGGATGAAGTTCAGTACCGAACACGCTGCGCAGCACTGGCCGTAAAAGATTGCCGGCAACCGGCGGGTCGATTCCCGGGCTCCCTCTCTAGCCGCGCTCTCATCTCATCTCTCTCTCTATCTCTCTGGCCATCTGATGACCAATGGCACCAATCAGTGCATATAGTATACTTGCATGTAATGGGTATATAGTGGACGTTCTTATATTTCGTCCAGGTCCGGTCCTGCATCTGTATGTCTTTTGCAGTGTGATTTTCTGCATTGAAACATCACGCCGACTTTTACACATCTTGAAAAAGTGTATGTTGGTCTGGCTGGCTCAGTTGGTTAGACGCTGGCCTGATCCCAAGGTCGCGGGTTCAAATCCGGCCCAGACCGATGGCTTTCAGGTGTGCTTAAAAACGACAGCTCCATATCAGTAGATTTACTGGCATGTTAAAGAACTCCTGCGGGACGAAATTCCGGCACACCGGCAACTCTGATGTGATCCTGGTAATTGACAGCGTCGTTAAACAACACAATATTTTTTTTTGAAAAAGTATAAACGCAACGCATTCAGTATCAACATCAGTACTATCAGTTTATTCACCAATGTAATAAAATGTACAAGGTTCGTCAAGTGACAAACATATATAAATTTTACAATTTGAAGAATTTTGTACATAAGATAAATGAATACATTTACAACGGTAATTATCTTTTACAATTTTAAGAGTTATTTCATGAGGTATACAATACCAAATTATAATTTTAGTTATATATGCACAGCTATCAGATTTTAACTTTAGAGCTACTCTTACCGGAGAGGTAAACTAACAACGTGCATTTCTTCCTGCCTTATACTCTTCTACAGAATAAAATACATTTTAATGAAATAATCTCTTATTTCCTTAATTTCACCCGGTAAGTGATTATATAAATCCGTTGCAATTACTCTCTATATATTTCTTTCCAAGGGAGCCTCCTAATCTACTTCTAAAATAGTTTTGCCTAGTTCTAGCGTCTAGATTGTGTGCATTCATGTTTTATCGTCCTTATGTTCCTTTATTACACGCTTGAGACATTCATATATGTACAAGCAAGGTAATGTTAGTAAATTTAATTCTTTAAAAGCGTCTCTACATGAGATTTTAGGTTGTATTTTTTATTATCCTTATCGGTCTTCTTTGTAGTATGAATATTTTCAGTAAATGTTTCGTATTTGCCGATCCCCAAAGTGTCAGCCCATAATTCAGATGAGAATGTACTAAAGCATAATATACCTCTATTACACTATTCTCTGCCATAATTTGCGCTACGTTTTTAATATGTATATACCACTATTATTTTCTTTGAAATCCTTTCAATATGTATATTCCATTTTAAATTATTATCAGTAGTTAATCCCAAAAAGGTAGTCTGATTTATCTATTTGATTTGGTTATCTTGTATTGCGAAAGTAATATTTAATCGTGTTTTGTTGATTATACTAATTTGCATCCATTGCGTCTTGTTTACATTTAGTGCCATCCCTAATTCTGCAAAATGTGTATCTATGATTTTTAATATTTTATTTGCTTTGATCTACACATCAACTGTAGTGTTGGCAGTTACAACCACCACGGTCACACTTGGATTGGGGAATTGGAAACACGAGTCCACTAGTTAATCGCTCCACCAAGGGGCGGCGCTGGTGGCACTGCTAGACCCGTACGAAAATCTGACTGGCTGATTCAAGTTTTGAAGTTTTGTAACGAAAACAAAAGTTTGGTGTTCTGGAAGCGTGAGCGATGTTGCGTGTAGGTAAAATAAGTTTTTCGTCGCAAAATGATCTTCGACAGAGAGGTAATTATACATCTGCATTGTTTCTACTTAATATATGTGTGTGTGTGTAATATTGGTATTTTCTATTAAGTTTGGTGAAATACGTAGCAATTAGGTGTAAGATACTTTTAACAGGTTATTGTTAGTGGAAGTGTTAACATATTGTATTTTATTGATAATTGTATTCATTTGTATTTAAGTTTAAGCCACGCAGACAGTGGGATATGCCTACGAAGTATTCCTTGCAGCATTGCGGTGTAAATCCCCAGTGGAAACTAAAGTTAGAATGTGAAGGTACGTTATTTATTTTCAATAAGTTTTCAGATCTTCTTACTGTACCAGTGATATTGGGTGAAGATAGTGTATTTGCCAAAACGTTTATCATAGCTTTTTTGCACACATGTGGCAGTTAATTGCATCCATTTGTTGCACAACTTGTAAAATACACAATTGACCTTCCCTTAGAAGACGTGGAATGGTAATCAAAATTGCAGGATATTATAAGAAATGTGAATTTTAAAAAAAATACACATGGTTGTTGTGCAAAGTAATAGGCATATGATGTTTTGACTAAGACTTTTAATTGGCTGGAGATAATCAAGTGCCTCTGTTTGCGGTCACATATTTTAAATTATATTAATAAGCAACTGCAGCAATAACACAACCACATCAGAAAATACAAATGGATGCAACAAACTGTGGATAATAGAAATCGTGCTCATCATAACCTACTTCAACAAATACAGAATTGTCATGTGAAACAATTTTTTCACAAGTAAGTCATTGACATTGCCTTCAAGAGCTGAGTGTTCTGTATTTGCCAAACCACACCAGATTTACATAAATGAATTTATATGTACATTAATATACAAGTATATTAACATATGATTGATATTTTAATGAATTTGTATTAAAACAAGATAATCACACTCTTGATATCTAACTCTCAAGTGGTATTTGCCAGACCGTTAACCGAATAATCTGTTTAATAGAGCATATTGATATTATAATAATGTGTTGGATAAAGTTGTCACGAGTGTTAAGATTGCAAACCTGCGATTTTTGGCAGAAAATTTATTACTTGCTAGATAATTACTGCTGAAATTGTTTGTAATTAAGCTTAGTAGGTGAGTTACCAAAAGAATGATGTGCACGTTTTGTCTGAACAGCAGACAGACAGAATCGGTCCCGCACACAGTGCACTATGTCACACGACCACTACAAATGCCAATAACTTGATTCATCTTTAATGTAGCTCGACTACTAAGCCTAATTATAATCCATCTAAAATTATCTATATTTTAAATGTAAATAGGATAATACTGGCCTAGCCCTTCTTTACCCAGGTCACTTTCATTACTTAGACTTTAGTTATACATAAATGTTGCTATTCGTTGCATTGTTTTTTGTTTATCTCTAGAATATGCATGATGGAAAGTTGGAGTTAAAGGTATTCCTGTAATTGTGGGTGTATAACTTCGCAAGCGGTGCCTTTTTGAGGTCTAGTGCTGGTGCTGAATATAGAGTGAAATGGTGTGAAAGTGTTTAATGACGTGAAACTGTTAGATGACATTTGTTGCCATGCTGATAATGATCTAGTGAATGGCAAAACAGGTTTTCGCATATGGAGTAAAACAGTGTTGTATATAATGTATGCAGAAGCCTCTTTGTGAGGTTATTTGCTTGTTACGCAAATGGGTCAATCCATGTCAAATCGCACACCCGTAAAACACGACTTTTTGGTAACAGGTTCAAATTTTTTATGAATGACAGGCGTCAAATAAGGAGACCCGTATTGTTTTATTTCCGTATTCTTAAATTACTTGCTTAGTTATGGCTATTAGAAACTAAGCAATTTCTGCGCGCACCGTAATATAAAATCACGTTTTACTCTAAGGCCATATAGAGTTGAGAGCTGGTGTTTGGCGCACTGGAAAGGTTAAATACAACACTTTTAACAACTTTCAACCAATCATTATTACACATAATTTTGGACTGTTTTATGGTATATTTTGTAAAACCAAAAATAGAATTTAAATTGATGTGTTAAAAATCTAAAAAAATACACACGTATTTCCTGACATTTTGTCTATAAAATAAGATGTTGAAAACTATGGAGCTTGCATTAGTGCATTTGCCACAACTTTTTTCCGGAGGCCTTCAAGCACTCACGGACGACATGAAGTAGAGATCCGTTTGTACAGCTGGATTCGCCGTTCTTGGCACCTTGAAAGCGAGTAACAAGTCATGTGACTGCAGACAGCATGCGAATTGGTGCGTCAGCTATGCTACTCAGATAACTTCTTACTAAGGCAGTACAGTTCATGCAGAAAAATGTCTCCACAATGTACCTTCTTTCTGATACTCCTGTGGCATCTGATACGTGCTTTTGAACTTTTGAATTTTTTTGAAAAAATCTTCCGATGTAAGCAGTTCTTTGCTTTTAGCTTCTTCCTTCAGGTACATCCATACATTTGAAATAATTTCTCTACTCTGACTGTGTAATGTTTTGGTCCCTAATTTAGAACGTACAGGTGGCATAATTGATTTACGCTATGATCAATGTCTCACAAATTCACTATATTCACTCTTTATCGCAAATATCTGTCTTCAACTGCACGATGCACTAAAACGCACCTGTGAATTAGCAAGGACTGTCTCAGATCATGCAGACATCACTACCTTCCCCCTCCCTCCCCACGTGCATGGTTTCATTCGCAGAATTATACAATATGAGCTGATGAAAGAGGCAAAAGCTATGGATTCGCCAACAGGACTTCCAGTCAAGGTCAGAGGCCAAGAACGATGGATCTAGCTGTGCTTTAAAATTACACTCCATTCCTTTGTCAAAAATTGAAGCTTTAGTGAAACAATTTTCTTTCGAAAAAGGAGGTAAAGTTGTGTGTTGTATGGAAACGTTAGTTTAAAATGCATATTTTAAAAACATGTTGAAGATGCTAATAGTGTACATATGATAGTGTCAGCTAGCAGTGTTCTGCTTACTGTACTGTTGTAACATTCATGGAACCTCAAGCAGTAGACAGTTGCCATAATGGAATGTGGCAATTGTGTGAGGTTACGGTAGCCGACACCGCTGCCACGCGAGTCCGCATGCACTGATTTGCAAGTAAGTTAATTACAACTGAACTATTAGAGACTCCATTCTGATTTTTTCTGAGAATATTAAATAAACTTCATTGTATTTTTTGTTTTTTTCCAGATTTTTTAGATGGTCGAGTTTATGTTATTGTCTAACTTTAAAACTGTAATCGTATAAAATATAATATTAACAATAATTAATACAATTTTCTAATAAATACCTCACGAAATACTGCGATGTTTCTTTAATTTGAGCCAAAGATCAAGTAATTTGCTTCATTACAATCGGAGGTATGATTGATCGAAGAGTGAGAAGCGAGCGATTTTTGAGACATTTCAAAAATTAATATCTGCAAAAATAATTTTTTTTTGTTTTGTAAAAGGAAGAAACGCGGGTCAAATATATTTAGTTCCAAAACACACCAAAAAAAATCAAGAAAGTCTGAGAGATCAAGTCCATTTTTTTGGCCATATTTTGTGCGATTTGACGTGGAATGACTCAAATTGTGTTATGCTATCGGAATGCTAGAAGGAATTAATAAAAGTGTCAAACATGAGTAATTGTTCGCATTTCCCTGCCAAATACCACATCCTAATGTTTGGTTGCAAGTTCACACAGAAACACTGAGGCAGCTCATTAAAGTAGAAAATTTTTACTTTATCCCATGCAGAGTAATTACTGGCAGCGTCAGAATTGAAAAGGGAACATTTTGTTGATGCTATTAAGAAAACTACTCATTTGAACCTCCAACCATTACAGAAGTACCTAATTAATATTTCATAAAAGCTATTGATGTACAGAATATTGGGCAAGTTTAATAAAAAGAAATTATAACAAATAAACCGTTTTTATACCTGCTTACTTGTCAGTCTTAGCTGATCATATGTCCTAATGCCGTATTGCTTCCGATGACGCCCAATGTTTAATACGCGAGCTTCCATAGCTGTGATTGCAGTATTTAAGAGTGCCGCATTTATTAAAGCAAAGATTAATTTGCGTGAGCTATAATACGCAGCAATCTTAAAAAACTAATCATAACTAAGGAAGCTCACGTATTACATTTCACGCGTCAGCGGTAGCAATATAGCAGAATATACGATCAGCTGAGACTGACGGGTAGGCAGGTATGAAAAATACTGTAGGAGCTACCGGCAACGTGAGCATTCGGGAGTGCGATTTCTCATACTTTAATTCGAACTCGCCCCACTTGGAGCGCTTTTTTTGTTGACACAGTTTTAACACGTAGTTTCCCTTCTTCCTACTGTGTGTTCTGTGGTTACAACTATGGTAGTGTCATCAGCGTATCCTATAGCTAGACTTCCTCCTTTGTATCTTTATAAATAGGCTATTTATATACAGGATGGATACGTATGGTCCCAACTTTGAACCCTGTGGCACACCATGTGTTATGCGTTTAAATGAAGATCGAACTTTTATATGATTTCCGTTTGCGTTATACTATCTCTACACATTGCTCTCTATCTGTTAAGTAAGATTTTATCCACTCTAGTGATACACCTCCAACACCGTAGTTTACTAATATTCCTATCAGTTTTGCAATGTCTACCCAGTCCTTCAAAAGGTCAAGAAAGATTGCAAGCACATATTATTTTTTGTCCAATGTCTTAATAATTATGTCGTTTCCTTTGCTAATTGCGTGTATGGTCGATTTATTTTTTTGAAAGCCAAACTGATACTCAGACACAATGTTAAATTTGTAGCAGAATTTTTGCAGCTGTTAAGTAAGATTTTATCCACTCTAGTGATACACCTCCAACACCGTAGTTTACTAATATTCATATCAGTTTTGCAATGTCTACCCAGTCGAATGCCTTCAAAAGGTCAAGAAAGATTGCAAGCACATATTATTTTTTGTCCAGTGTCTTAATAATTATGTCGTTTCCTTTGCTAATTGCATGTATGGTCGATTTCTTTTTTTGAAAGCCAAACTGATACTCAGACACAATGTTAAATTTGTAACAGAATTTTTGCAGCTGTTCTAGTAATATACCTTCGATACTTTTTGAAAATCCAGAGCACAAGGATACTGTACGATAGTTTTCCATCATAGTTTGGAACCCTTCTTTTTATAGATTGGTCTAACTATTGTATACTTTAATATATTTGGAAATGTTCCACTGTAAAAACTTTCATTTATTAAATGTATTAGAATCTCTGCTATCTCATGTTTGCAATATTTAGTCATCTCATTTGAATACTGATCTAACCTATAAGATTTTTTACACTTTAATGAGTTTATCTGTTTGTTAACTTTTTCCTTTGTAGTTTCTCTTACTACTAAAGAATTGCAGATTGCTGCTCCATTTGTTGATTGCATTTTCGTTCTCTTTATTCCCAAGTTTGTTGCAATATTTATATAATATTCATTTAGTGATCTGCTTATATCTTTTGAATTTAATATTCGTGCACTATTTGTTTGAATTTTAAGATTTTCTACCCATTTTGAGTCACTTTCTTTATGAATGACCTTTATTATATCCCATGTCTATTTTGATTTGTTTTCAGCACTTTGAACGATTCTTATGTTATGTAATTTCTTTGCTTCATTTATTACCTTATTTAGTGTGTTTTTACAGTTTATATGTGCCTGAGAGACTTCTCCCCTAGCGCAGGCATCGGCAAACATGTACTCAATGAGGACTCGCAACTATGACGTATCAGGGGCAGCGCTTGCTTACTCTGTCTCCCCCTCCCTCGGAGCCTTAACTGGCACTGCATACACACCAATCACGGGCGCACTGTCCTGCCGTATTTACCTGCAATTCTAAACATGTCTGCCAAAGTGTAATTTAATACTAAGACTAAAAGATTAATTAATTTATTTATAACTTTGAAGGATATTAGTTTATTTAATTTAAAGTCTTAGTATATTCATAGAACTAGAGTGCATCTAATTATTCCTGGTCTATTAAATAGCGCTTTGATGATTTCTTCTCTTATCATGTAAGGAATGTAAGGTGTTTGTTGTGCTCTAGAGTTCAAAAAGGCACTCATCAATGGAACATCAAGCGGCATTATGATACATGTCATAAGATCACCATACAATTATAGACAAGCATGTATTCATAAATGTACACCACGATTTAAAGTAACATAACACTGACGTAATGTCCTTTATTCATTTTTTTCTGGTCTATATCGTATTAACCAACTGCAACAGCTCGAACAGCAATATTCAGATAATACACCTAATATTAATTCAAATATTATAACTAATTGACAACTTCACGCCAGCTGTGATGTTGCTTTGGAGAATGCTCAGTCACTGAGGTGTTTTAGTGATGGAGATTTCATAAAAAATATGAGAGTAAAGTTGCCAACATAATTTGCCCTGAATAATATGATATTTTTAGTAATATTGCATTATCACCACGAACCATACAGACAAGGATACATAAAATAGCAGAAATAACCGAAAAGACTACAAACCAAGGTCCATGAATTTATAGCCGTTTCTCTCGCGTTGAATGAAAGCACTGACAACGTTGACACAGCACAATTGGTAATTTTCAATCGTGGAGTTACTATTGGTAATTTTCAATCGTGGAGTTACTAACAACCTCTCGATACAAGAATATATGCTTGAAGTCAGTCCATTTAGGGAACATACAACAGGGACAGAATTATTTCAAGCATTTAAGAAATGTGTAGAAGAAAAGAAACTGATCTAAAAAAATCTTGTATCGCGATTAACAAATGTTAATTTGCGTGCTATACTGAGAGTGGCTACTTGTGATATATCACTAGATTTTCATGGTACATTGCAAATAGAAGTGAATTGATATATATTGCTCAAATATCCAGGCCTACCTAAAAAATCGTAGACCAAACTAGCTGGATTCAAGTATATGTACTATTCCTTATTGTACTCTGTAGCGAGTGAGTCCAGCACTGACTCTGAACGAAGGTCAATGCCACCTCCTGTTCTACATTACGTCATGTGCATTGCGGGTTGCATGTTGAGACGTCATACTGATAGCTCATTGAGTACATGTTTGCCGATGCCTGCCCTAGCGTATTACAGTTTAGACTATTTAGAAACTGCATTCTCGCTATTGATCTATCAATGGCTTTAGCCAGCCAGTTGTCAGATATATGTTTATTGCAGAACACCTTTCGTAATGGTACTGACTCATCTAAACATGATTTTAATGTATTTATAAAGTGCTCAAACTTATCATGTATTCCTATTGTGTTATACAGGTGGAAGTGAAATGATCCGCCAGACTTTAACAGCGAATTTCTCATGTTGTGAATAACAACAGTTTATTGCAACAAAAAGGTAACAAATTGTGGGTTCTTTTAAATTTAATTTACACAAAAACCGTTGAATCTGTTGAAATACGCCAAAGGAAAAAGTTGTTGTTTATTCAATTTTCTATGAATATAGCCATGGATCAAGAACCTTCAGTGAATAATAATTCAGCCAGGTGATGATACATTTTATTGATAAAAATAGTTTTATTCTAGAAAACTATTAACTTTTCAACATTTGGGTATTAGATTTTCTTGTTATTCACAACATGAGAAATTTGCTGTTAAAGTCTGGTGGATCATTTCACTTCCATTCTGTATATGTTTGTCCAAGTTGCCTGTTTAATATGGGCTGTTAGAGAATTTAATGTGGTATTATATATGATTCGCTTAATTTCTACTTGTGATTTACTTGCTCCTCCTTGTATAGTAATATCATTGCATTGTACTAATTTTCCGTAATGATCGCTAAGCCCACCTCTGCTTATTGTTACCTCTACTGATTCCCTTTGTAGGTTTGTGTACACGTGATCTACGCATGTTGATGTTTTCGTCACTCTAGTTGCACACGTATTTATTTGAATTAGATTGTTTCTTTGAAGAAGTTCCAGCAACGATCTTTTCTTAATTCACTCTATCAAGATATCTATATTACGTCACCTCTAACTATAATTTTCTTGTTTTTTTACTATGTTGGTAAGGCATGTATCTAGTTTTGTTAGAAAATTGCTTTTGCCTGCTATTGGGGGGTTGTGAACTCCCAAAACTGTTGCCGTTTCTCTTTATGGGGACTTCTTTGTGCTTTTTCTAATAAGTTAGGTTAGGTTGGAGTAGCCAAGGTTAGGCTGGGTTAAATTAAGCTAGGCTGTGTTGAGTATGCCAGAGGTTTGTAAGGCACACTTGTATAAGATTATAGTGGTGCAATAGAGCACGGGTTACCTTTCGAAAGGGTCATGTAACAAGTGTAATGGGATTGTTGATAGAGTGCGTAGTAGCTCAGTGGAAATATGTGTGGTTGATACACCCAAGAACCCGTAACGTCATGGGACAGTATCAGAACTAGAAAAATGTGAACGACACAAAGTAACACAAGGAAGAGGAAGACAACATTGAGAGATCGAGTTATGGACTTCGTGAAGGACAAGAATATGTGCGCATACGACGATAGAAGAGTTTGGGGAATAAATACAGAAGGAAAGGGAGAAGGGCGGTATAGTGGAGTAGAAAGGCGATGGAATGTAGAGAAACTGTGTTTAAACACCTTTTTGTTGAGCGTTGTCCCTAAAATTGGCCAAGAAGACCGCATAACCGGCCGGGAAAGACCGGGGCACTGACCTCGTCCCACCGCCAGTACTACACCCCATTCACGACGCCTATGGTGGGCAGGGGTAGGGGACGCAGCGGTCGGGGGATAGGTCTTGGTCCGAATGGGTTGTTGTGCCTCGGGATTCCGTTCCGGCACCGGTTGTCCCTAAAATTTCCTCGTTTTTGCGGAACTTTTTATTTAATTTCTTGTTGTCGCTTTGAGGCATTTTGACTGTAAATGTTTGTACATACTTACATGTGTCTAACGTGTATGTTCTGATCAAGGTTCTGGGGTTCGGAAGTACGTCCACAAAAGAAATATCCATTACAATTCGGGAACTTCGGCTTTGGCTTTCTCTGCTCATTATCTTCGGCTTTCTTCGATAACGTTCGGTAACTGAAGACTTGCATATTTCACTCTATCTTTACGGGTGTTTGCAAGCACTGCGACGTGACTGCGACACTAATGATAACTAATGTGTAGCTGTGACAATGTCACTGTTACTCCAATATGTTATTACTGTCCTCATGCGCGTCTTAGAAACCGGGTTACCTAACCTCATTGTTTGACTTTTGCACAACGCCTTGACCTGGCCTTGGTAATATGGCAAGCACATGTAGGGGTCAAAATTATGTAGATAAAGTATAGTGGTTGCTACTTGCCAACCGCATTTGCGTGTTTAACAGTAAGCTCCACCGGAAGTGTAAAAGCAGTGGAACATAATGGGCGAAACTCGGTAATTTTGTTTGAATATTATTCGCAGCATGCTAACGTTGTTTACAAGGTGAATCCGGTTGGAAAACCTGCTTCAATTTTTCTTTAGAAGTGTAGCACAATAACTTTATATTTAAGGATATAGTGAAACAGGAATATAAAGGACTACTGATCAAGAGTAATTAAGTACTTAGGTCCTGCGTTGTCTTCACTTTGTGGTAACTCAAATAGCAATACCCATTAAAATCCTTCAGTTATGACTTTACATAGTGTATTATAGTAACAAACTAACCCGGCTACTTTACATATTGTATTAAATTGCTAAGGCAATGGTTCTGTAAAATTTGAACAAAACTTGTTTTGTTCAAATAAATGTTTATAATAAAATAATATGAATTCCAAGCTTAAAGAAGCATGTCTTTTTCCCACTTGCCGCATTTGAACTACCAAGTAAGTGAGGCGATAAATACACAGGTGCATGCATTTATTCAGCATTGTTTTCTTGCAAAATTTTCCAGCATTTTTCCTTAGGTACTCAAAATGCAATTTTCTGTTTTCTTTCAACAATTTTTTACTACCTCTCAAAAGTATTTTAAAGAAAACTTCCATACACTTTATTAAGATAAACCTCCAATTTCGACAAATAAATTAATTTTTTGCAAAAGTAAGAGTTTTCGAGAGAAAAATAATTTTCTGTGATAATTACGATTAATGTTAAAAGCCTGATATGGTAACCGTTTATGAACTCATTAACAGTAACATGGATAATTGATGTGAATATTTTTAAAAATGCATCTTGTGGAGCAGGGTTATTAGAACAAATTTATCCAATGAAAAATTAATATTTAAATAACAATGCAAGCAGAAATTTTGAAACATGACAAAAATATTACTGTTACTGTGTGTAGTAAGTGTCATAATTTTAACAAGATATCTTATGTATTGTGGATTTTACAAATGCAATACCGTTGACTTACCTTTTCATAGGAATTTCCATGCATAACAAATATGTTACAGTATTAACGAGGTGTTTACACGAGTTTCATATTTTACTTTACAGGGAGGGCATGATTTTAGGTTTGGGCAACCCATTACTGGATATATCAGCAACAGTGGATGAAGAATTCCTTAAAAAGTATGGTATGAAACCAAATAATGCAATTCTTGCTGAGGAAAAACACAAACCCCTTTATGATGAAATGATCGAGAAGTATAATGTGGAATACATTCCAGGTGGTGCAACACAGAATGCCTTAAGAGTAGCTCAGGTGAGGTGTACTTTAACAGTAGAGTGTAAGCATTGTGTAATGTTTGTAGTGATGAATTAATTGTTCATTCTTGGGACTGTAATTGAAGATAGCTCTAAGAGTGCATGTGTATGCAAACAAAATTGCAGGATTTATTCTCTTGATTTGTATGTGTGTACCTGCATATCTCTGCTTCTATCTATAAATCTCTACAGTATATTAGAGAGCAGGAATAACAAAATGGCTCTATCCCCGAAGTCCCTCAAATAAGCAAGATACATAATGCCACATAGCAGTGATGCCTGCCTCTGTAGCATGGTGGTAGTGTGTCTGCCTCACATTTAAGAGGTCGTTATTTCGAATCTCACTTAGGGTGAGTTATCTGGATAAGGTTTTTTTCTGAGGTTTTCCCTTATCCTCAGAAGATGATTGTCAGGTAACTTAAAGCTCTATGGACCTCGGACTCATTTGAGCATCATTTCATCCATTTCGTTCATTCACTGTCTGATATGACACTATGTTGGAGGACACTAATAATAATAATAATAACAATAATAATAATAATAAAAAAAACGAAAAAAGCCACCATAGCAGTGATAAATTCAAATGGAAATCAGGTTGATTTGTTCAGAGAGACAGGCAGAAGAGGAGAATTATACTGATAACCTATCACCTTTTGTTATGCCTGCTATGGACGTTTATGCCTTTTGCTGGAATTTGTGATATGTGTTATTCAATTCCCAAAACTGTTTTCAACATTAACATTTTGTGCCATTTTAAACCACTCCCAAACTATAGTGATGGATGTGACATTCAGACAAAATTATTTACAGTTTGTTCTTCAGTACACCTCATATTAATCTAAATTTTTGAACTGTGTTGTACCCCGGGAGAACAAAAAACTTCAGAACAGGCTCTGCAGTGTTCTGGCTGTCTGCATACTTGGCGTTCGTTGACATCTGCCACTATTGTAGAAAGGTGTGGATGAAGCCATGCAACATTTTTAAAACTACTTTTAAAGGCTTTACTTACCAACTTTATGAAAGGAGATGCTAAAACTGACCACTGTCATCCATACATTTTTGTTGAGAAATGCTGGCAATTTCCTGGCTGATATTTTGTTTTAATTCTTCCAGGGTGTGTGGGTTTGTCTAGTATACCTTGTCTCAAGTCACCCCAGAGATGGAAATTGTTTATTGGAGCCCTCTTTTAATGGCATACCATACACCAATTTTTTCATCATGAAGGGGTATTTCATGAGTAATATAAGGTTCTGAGTTATTAGAGTCACTAGTTGATGCCCGTGTATACAATTTTGGAGCAAACTTCCGCAGACCAACTCCATCGAAAAAACAAAATTTTTTTATCCCAGAATATTTGTTAGGCACGTACCCAAAATTCTAGCTTCCAAAAATGCCTCAAACCACCCAAAAAAATTCCTAAAGTTCTGCAAAAAACTGAAAATTTTAGAGATAACGCTCACGAAAAGACATTGAAATGCAGTTTCTGTACACTTTGCCTCTTCTCTCCTCCTCTACACTCTCCTTGTCCCTCACCTTTGTCGATTTGATCTTCGAACCTAAAAAACTAAGCTACACCTAACCTAACCAAAGCTAAGCTAACATGGTGCTCCCAAACATTACCCACCATAACGTAAACAACCTTCTACTACAGGTGACCAAAGTAGACAATAAATATCTTTCTCTGATGCAGTAATGGGGAGCTTTTTGACTATGGGGAACACTTTAAAGTAACTTTTATACCATTTCAATGCCATTTTATTAACTTTTGATGGTATTGGTCTGCGGAAGTTTGGCCCAATTTTGCCCCTTTTTTTAGAGAATTAACAGTCAGGGAATGTGATTTTGCCTTATTTCAATAAGACTCCATGACAGCTCATATGGCCAATCTTTCATTGAGAACAGTTGAGGAGTTTGATGGACTAAGGGCATAAGTCAGAAAAGTACCTCTCTGGTAAAAGTGAATGTATGTATTAAGAATGTGATCATTTCATTAAAAACAAATAATGGTTCCTTAACTTGTTCTGCTGAATTAGGAAATTTCTTGTAATATGAAAAATCATTGCTTGCAACTGATGATAGTCCTTTTATTTCTGATAGATGTGCCAGAATATGATGAATGGTTAATGCCCTTTTCCATCAAACGAAATAATGCAATGCTAATGATTTTGAAATGTTGCTTTTATTTTCCACTAGTCTCATCTGAACTAGAAATTACTTAAGGATTATAAAGTACATAATATATCATACCACACACAAATTGTATAGTTTTTTTCCCCACATCACGTCAGTTTATTTCTCATTTTTATTTTCACTCCTGGTCATGCACCTCAGAGTCCTCAGAATCAGCTATTTCATTAGTGTTGACAGTGTCCACAGGTTCTTCATACCAGGCTTTCACTGTATTAGGAAGAAAGCGCAACTGGTTGTGAATGTCTTTCTTTGTTGCTGCTGTTATAGCTGGTTTCTCGATTGGTCCAAAGAAAGATATGTCGTTAAGTGGAATCTTCGAATTCTTAATGAATAAAATAGGCATGAAAATCTTTATAAATATGTTTTGGATGCACTGATTGTACCATCACCGTTGGTCTGGGTGGCTCAGTTGGTTAGACGCTGGCCTACTGATCCCAAGGTCGTGGATTCAAATCTGACCCAGATGGATGGCTTAAAAATGACAGCTCCATGACAGCAGATTTACTGGCATGAATAAGAACTCCTGCAGGACAAAATTCTGGTACACCAGCAACGCTGATGTGATCCTGGCAATTGACAGCATCATTAAACAACAAAATAATTTTTTTTGTACCATCACTACCAAATTGCATTCTTACATAAGACTGGAGTTGAAAGGGACATTTCCCCTTTGGCTTTGGAAGGAAGAAGTCTATTAACCCAATCCTGTTATATTTAAATGCCTTAGCAACTAACCATGAAATCAGATTTATATCCCCTAACTGTGAGGGCAGTAATGACTTGATGCTTAAAAATTCATTTAAAATTGGCCATTAAGTATTTTTTTGTTGAACATTTGGGTGCACAATATTAAAAACATTTACTCACCAATACTGTTGTTCTAATACTGCTGTTGTGTATGAAAGAAACGAGAAGTCAGTTTGAATCTCTCCCTACTCATTGTTTCAGGAAAAATTGGAGTGTCATGGTATCAGGTTTTGCTCCATTATGATTGAATAGCGATTTTCGCACTTGAGACATCAAAGTAGCTAAAACAGTATAAGCCCTGATTTCATTTTTCATTGTATTTCGAAACTTTCTATCAGGATTGTTCAACTACCTCGTTGTGTAAGCATTTGTGTCGTCACATATTTCGTCAAAGGTTCCATGTATTCTGAAAAGCATTGAGTGCAGATGGCATCTGTAGTGCCAGCTTACTCAGTAAGTCTTTACAAATACCAGTATTTGCAGTAAAAGGGTAGAGAATGATGTCAATTTTAGTCCAAATACAGTTACACTGGTTTTTCTGTGTCAAAATGGGAATGCGTTTCGAAGAACCTGGCGCGTCATCATTGGCTTCATAATTATTTTCTTTGCTGCTTTCTGTACTGGATTCATTACCATTGTCACCAGAATCTTCTTCAGGCTCTAAAATTGTTTTTCTTTGATTGAAACAGGTAGTTACGTCATATTGATCAGAAGTACAAACACTCACCCCACCAATGACGCTTGTTGTGGGCAGAGGTGGGGAATGCAGCAGCCTGGCGGTGAGCCTTGGCCCTTCATAGGCTGTTGCGCTAGGAGTTTTCACATGTTAGCATTTCATTCCAGACAAATACAAATGACATGAGAAGAAACGTGAACTATGTGGAATTATATGGAGCAATGCAGCATAGCAAGCTGAGCCCATCATACAATTCATATGTTAAAAAGATGCATGCGAGCCCTGGTTGTCAAATGATATGAACGGGTTAAATTTGTGTTCCAGTCTTTAATAATCTCACTTCTATCACAGACTTGAAATGGTTGAGACTTCCCCTATACTGTTGAAAAACTTGCACATACTCTTCTTTTAAATAGACATTTTCCATCTTCTTTAACTTCTTTTTATATATGCCGAAGTTTCTGTCATAGTGACTATAAGAGTGGCCACGCAGAGGGAAAATATGTTTTATGGTAGTCCTTTGTGTCTTCGCCAGCCAAGTGCAGAAGGCAGTCATTACAAAGTTTTAGTTTTGGCCTCCTGCTGCATCAGAAAAGAGAATGATTTGCTTAACATTTGGTGACTCTTGAAGCTTTTTGAATATGAAGTTATGGAGGAATGAGCAGATAGACTTAGGATCCGTTTTACCCTCAAATTCCATTAAATAGTACAAAGCACTTTGAACCATCATTATTACAGTGTACATTGAAAATGTACAACCAAAGGAGTTTTTTTATAGAATTGGGCATTAACCACAAGTTTTGGCATTGGCGGATTTTGGGTATAGTCATACTCCAAGCATAGCAAATTATCATCTCTCTTACACAGTGCAATATCCTTTTCTTTTTTTTTTTTATGTGATAAGCTTCACTAGATTTCTTGTGAAACTAATTTATTTTTAACTTCATTACTTTCTTCAAATTTAAGTCTTGTAGTTGCTTCAGAGCAAGAATAGCAAATGTCAGATCTTGTTCGCCTGAATGCATACTTCAGTGTTTTAAAAATTTTTAAATATACATGGTATTTCCTATTAACCTTTTGGCCATACTTTAACTAATAGAACTCTTTCAATGAGTGCAAACAATATTTTGACATTCAAATTTGGATTATCAAAGTACATCTTGCTTGATTTAGATGCAGAATAATGTGAATTTGAATGAGGAATGGTCAATATATGCTCAGTAACACAATCCCAAATATCTTCTATTTTATGGGGTCTATTTTCATACTTATCCCCTCTTTCGTCAAAGCTATCTCCTTGAATAACCTTCTTCTGGACAGTTCTCTAACACTTTTTTGATATCTTGAACACAGCCAGAAGTAAGTATCTGCAGACCTGATAGAAATGCATCCTGTTGAGCTTTATCTGCTGAACTGTAAAACATAAGAAACACAGTTTACTGGCCATCACAAGTAACTGCTGCACTGTGCTCCTTTGGATATAAACAAATACAGGCTGAAGTGTTTTTTCTCTTACAATAACCCCTTTCTTATTTCTATACATCCCACCACTATATCTTCTCTTCTTAACGTCTTTAATTGTTCTCTGACTCTGATTCACTTATTTCACTCATTTTGTAATATAATATGCAGCAACAATTTCACAAGCATGTATCAACAGTGGGTAATAAATTAGCATCAAAGAAGCTGAAAGTTGACTGTGATGCACCGCCTTCTGAAAGCAATTTCTTGGTCTGCATGAAAGATATCAAGCTGAAATTTTCAAGGCGAGTAATTCAAACATGGAGGAATCGAATCAGCACTTTGACGGAAAAAGGGCGTAACAACCCTTACACCCTTAGACCATCAAACTCCTCAGTTGAAAATGTTTTTCAAGACAGAATTATTAGTAGAGATTTGTAGTCCCCTTGGTCCCCCGACCTAACCCCATGCAATTTCTATCTCTGGAATAACTTAAAACACAATGTGTACAAGACAAACCTACACACCCTGGAAGGGAAATTGCCAGCATTTCTCAACATGAATTACGGCAAGTTATGGATAGTTTCCTGAAGAGGGGCCAAGAATATATGGACAACTGTGGCATCAAGTATGATAGTGAGGAAGAGGATGATATGCACACAAAATTGATGAATGGAAAGGTGATGGAGCAATTGGTGGAATGAGTGGCGGGGAAACTGGAGAACCCGAAGAAACCCCACCCTGATGCTGCTTCGTCCACCATGAATACCACATGCAGGTCCCTGGGTTCGATCCTGGGCCACCTAGGTAGTAGGTGAACAGTCTAACCGCTCGGCCATTGCGCCACCATGTCCATAAATCAAAGAGAAAAAAAAACATTAAAATAAAATGCTTAATTCTGCATTCTATAACACAGCTTCAATTTTTTTCTCAATAGTGTATAACACCCATTCTTATACTTCACCATGTGCATTAGACATTGCAATAACTGTAATTGTGAAGGGCAATTTGAGAAGGAAATGTTCCAGGTCTAAGTTTAGTGTACCTCCCCAGCACTTCCTGATTATGAGGACTCGGGGGGGGGGGGGGGGAGTGAGGGTGGATGTCCTGGTGGGATTTGAACCACAGACCTATCATTTACAAGTATGTGCCTCAATGAACTCTGCCATCCATTTGGGTTTTCAAGACAACTTCACTACACATATAAATGCTTTACATGGTTTCACATGCAAGATTGGATTTTGTTCAAATTGTTATATATATATATCAATGATGGATGTTTCAGAAAACCTCACAAGTATCTCATATGCACACTACACAATTGACAAATTAATGTAATTTTTCACACAGTTACTTCTACTGAGAGATTTTGTTTTAACTGAAGGGTATTTATTTTTATATTGCTATCCAAACACTGTGGCATTCTGAACACACAAATTTCTCTGTATTTAAATGACACATTATTTTGGTTTTTAATATAATAATAGCATTTGTAGGTGCTGTATGTTACAAGAAATTAATTTCAAAATTTGGCAAGTTGGCTATCCTAGTGGTTTAGCAATTAATCTGTTGATCTGCTGTAACTGCGGTTTTGCATACAAAAGAACACTGAGTTGAGCATATTGTTCTCGTAAAACTTTATTCTAATAAGTAAAAGTGCTTGTATTAAATATTTTAACTAAAGACACCCTTGTCACACCCAAAACCAAAACTAAGGGAGAAATGCTGTACCAGTCATCCAAAAAAGCTGTTAAGAAATGGAAATGAAAATACATATGACGAACTTTAAGAGAAGGTATGAAATTTGGACAACCGTTACACTTCATTTTTAAGATAATTTCTTTTATAGCAAAATCATTGCAGAGTAACAACAAAGTACTTCGTCCTGTTACTATTACTGCATGCTCAGAATTAACTGTTGATCCAGCCATAAAAGTGTAATCCCCGAGGATCAGTTTTTGAATCCTCTTAATATATACACACAGACACTAACCTAGACATCATAAGCCTAACCTCACGCAAAATTTCAAAATCACAGAACCCTGTCCTTTTACTGTGGCTCAACTCATACTCATTTCTAATGTCAATCTAGTAATGTTTCTCAGTGAAATGTTGGTCGCCCTTCAATGTAAGCTATATGAACTAGGTGAGGCACTACGTGCCTCCTACAAACTAACCTGGGTAAGGAAGTAAAGCTTTATGTTGAAACTATGTATTTGTTTAAATAAAAGTACTTACACCTAGTGTACATATTAGAGACCTTGTGAACGTTAGAGTGTATCAATGTGGAAAATGTGCAAAGAATATTATTTAACATCTTTTTATAGATGTATTAAATGTACACATTCAATATTACTGTAATAGTTAAAGCAGAAAACACAACTCATGCTATTTAACTGCCTCTGTGGTCAAGTGGTCAGTATTCTGACTTCACAATACAGAGGCCGTAAGTTCAATACTGGCAGGGACAGGGAAATTTTTCTTTAATCGCATGTGGTGAAAGTGCTTTAAGGAGAGAACGCTCAGGATGACTTCACTTTGCATATTTGCATGTTCTTTTATAACCTCTTCATTACAACTCTTCAATATCAACCATTTCTCGTGATAAGCTCCACAATCATCCTATTCCTTCATTTCCACTTCATCTTTCAATTTCACTTTTATTAAATTTTTCCTGAACTAATTCATCAATATTGAATAACCATTCTGCTTTGTTGTCAAATTCTTTCAAACTAGCCGTAGCTTGTGGATCACATACCTTTGTTTCCAAAGGCTGTATTACCAACTTTATGAAAGGTATATTTTTGGAGGAGTAAAGTTAGTTTTGTGTTCATATCTGAAATACCAGATAAGTTATGGTGTATTGAAATAATGAGGTATAGTGCAGAATGATTTTCTTGGACATATTCAAATAAATAATCATAATAATTAAAGGCCAGAGGTATGTGTGCTCGTATGCGATACACGTTAGCTGGACACAGAGTATGAATGACGTCAGAAGTACAGCATGGCCATAAAATGTGCAAACAACTGCCATTAGAAGCAAGCGTCGAAAACAAGTAATGTAGTACTCTCCAAACTTAGTACTCTCCAAACTAGTGAAGCATTGCCTTGCAAGTGTATCCAGATGCAAGGTCAAGGTGTAGTATAACACAACTGTTGCTATTGAAACTGCAAAGTCTCTGATATCGCATGAACTATCTGAAAATCTTCAGTTCATGTCCAACAATTTTAGTGTTGTCCAAAGCATTAAACAGAAAAATCGGGTTTGGAAATGTCCAAGAGCATAAGCATAATAGAAGACTTAGCTAATTCAGTTAATAGGTGCCAGGTATTGAAAAGGTAAAAGCTAAATTCCAGAAAATTCTGAGCAAAAATATTGGTTATCAAGCTAAGTGTAAAATTTTGAAAATGAGTAAAAAGGAAAACATGCCAGACAACAGAGTGGAATTCTTTACATTTGCACCTCTAACATCATGTGCTGTAGAAAGAAGTTTTTTACTGTTTAAAATCTGCTTCGGTGATAGATGTCAAAATTTCACATTTAATAATTTATGAATGTACATCGTAACCCAGTGTAATGCACTCTGTGACAATATTATAATAAATAGCAGCATGTACAAGCGTGTAAGTGCAATTCCAGAATGCATAATTTATGATGCTTGTAGGTTGTGCTGCAATGAGGCAGTTTTCATGGTCAGGCTGTACCTACCTGCAGTTGTTTACATGTGTGAGTGATATCAGTCAAGTCCATGTGCAGCATACATATGGAAAAATGCACATGTCTCCGGCCTTTAATAATAAGCTTATTACAGCTCATATCATAATCAACACTGCAGCAATTTATTTGTAGTGTTAAATCTCTTCAAGACCATTAACCAAAATGACATTGCAGTTTCCAGGCATTCTAGACTGCTCAGCATTCCAAGTACGTCGCATCTTACTGCAGCCTTATGAACTTTGTCATTTTGAAGTACTTCCAAAGTTGATATTATTTCTGTCCATTTAACATTGAGACAGTATGATGCATCATGATGCCCTGACCAACACATTTCTGAAGGCCATTGTACAGAGACTACAGTAGTTAATTTTGATTGCAAAGTACTCCAACTGATCAAAGCAGAGAAAAAGGTGTCAATTTGTTGCAATAAAAAGAAAAATGAAGCTGCTTCAGGACAACATGCTGCATGGAATGCTTTAAGTTAAGCAAGTGTGCTGCACATGGAATATACACAGCAAGAATACACACATTTAATTCTAGCTTGGAGTCCAGAGTATATGCCTGCCATATTGCTCACATTGTTGCACAACTATGTCTCTTCCTTTTCCCGTCGCAGTTCTGCACAACAGGTTGTGGACTGCTGTTCAGTATATGTACGGCAAGTGTTGCTGGACGATTATTCCTGGTCTTGCCGTACAGGGCTCCCATCACACCAGCGAGCAGGCTATCACTTACGTCCTTGCTGATTCTTTCGCTGCTACTAGCCAAACCCAAAGCTACAATAGAGCGTTTCTAGCTATCAAGGAATCTGCGGAGCAGATAATTTTTAATTTTAACAGTGACTGTAGTGAACCGTTCAATGCACCTTTTACTGTAGCAGAGCCGAAGCATTCTTTGTCTCTCGTTCATGATTCTTCTCCTGGTCTTAATGACATCCACCTACAAATGCTGCTTCATCTTCCACCTCAGGCTCTTTCCATTTATAACCGTATATGGCTTCAGCAGATTTTCCCGTCTTCCTGGCGTGAGGATATTGTCATCCCTATCCCTTGGCTCGGAAAAGACCAGGCACTTCCCTCTAGCTACCATCCTATTTCACTAACGAGTGTAATTTGCAAGACCTTCGAATGGATGATCAACATTCGCTTAGTGTGGTGGCTAGAGACGAATAACCTGCTGAGCAATGTTCAGTGTGGTTTTCGTCGCCATCGCTCCAGTGTCGAAAATCTGGCATGCCTGTGGCTTGCATCCAAAATGCCTTTCTCCTGAAGCATCATGTTGTGGGTGTCTTCTTTGATCTAGAGGCCTATGACACCACCTGGCATTATGGTATTTTCCGTGCTCTGCACGGATATGGCTTACATGGTCATTTAGCAATATTTCTCTTTAACTTTTTAGCCCTTTGCTGCTTTCATGTCTGCATAGGCAACATGCTCTCCCAAGAGAGGATTCAGGAGAATGGTGTACCCCAGGGGTCGACTCTGAGTGTTGCACTTCTTGCTGTTTCCATTAATGACATTACTAGTATTGTTTGTAGCGGAATCCTTATGTCACTGTATGTTGACGACTTTGCAGTATACTATCGCTTGTATAATCTTGAGCACATTTAGCGTCAACTGCAGCTGACTGTAACATCCAATGCACGCACACACACACTCATACAATTCACTCCAGCATAATTGAATATCCAAATTATATATATGTTGTTAGCTAATGCTGGATTTCTGACAATGAAGTCATTAATCCTCTTGCTCTCCAATATTTTTCACTGATGATATTGAAGAGAGCAATAGCAGTAATAGTAACCGCTTTTTAGAGAGCACCATATTTTTATGTTTTGGCGGTTACATCGCTCTCTCACAACCCCCAGAATGTCTGGAGGACCACACCTGTCATTGGTTTACGGGTCTCACCGACCTGACCGGGAGAATTATCAAAATAAATTCACCGACCATATCCTCTGATTACCAATCAGAGGACGTATTACATGCCATGACAGGTCAGCATGTTAGGGGTTAAGACATGCAATAAAATATGGTATGTTCCAAAGTGAAAGGATGCTCATAGGAATGTTCCAGTTAACGACAGAACATAAAAGGGGGTGGGGGGATGAAGCAAACCACATCCCTATCGTTCTGCCAGGTAACTTGTGGTGTAGTGACATTCACTCATTGCATAGTGGGAGTTGTTAGTTGTACATAGTTCTGCTTCATGGCAGTGTTAGAGTTCTGCACGGGCTCGGGCTCGGGCCAAAGCCCAGCCCTAGCCGTAGGCCAGATTCGAGCTTAATTTAAAAAATGCTTGTTGGGCTTGGGCCAGGCTCAGGCTTGAAAATTAAGGGAATATACAACTGAAAATGGATTTTCTTAAGTTTTTAGCCAAGTTAGCTGAAAATTTATTTTCAATGTTGTCTTATATCAGCATTAGAAAGTTATGAAATGTTGAATCCGGATTTTATTATGTTATTACAAATGCTCCACATGACATTTTAAAAAATTGCCATGCTTTAAAATTCTATTATATTTATCTGATTATAATGCACAAATCTTTCATACAAATTTGTTTTACTAGCTTTAGTTCAAAATACAATAATTTTTAAATTCTGTTGCCTGAAATTTCTAGTTTTTAAGTTTTATAGCTTAAGTTTTTTTTTTTTTAATAACTCAAAACCTTCAAAAGAAAAATATACATGACAGATTTACTTGTTTGTGTTTTGGGAATCTACATCGCAAATTTAAGAATTGGATGAAAACTACATCATGTGTGACATTTTCAAAAAGTGTATATGATGAAAAAATAATTTTCAAAGACCTTAAATTTGAAAATGAAAAACATTGTTGTTCTGTATTTTCAGGGTATATTATGCAACTATAAGTATTTGTAATGTAAAAACTGAAAACACATTTTAAATTTATGATCCCTAGCATTTTTAAAGCCATGGAATACAAATGTAAATTTTTGCAAGATTTGTACTAAATTTCAGTGGTGCGTTCCCTTAGGAGGCAAAAAATAACACTAGCCTGCAAAAAAAAAAAAATTTTAACCCGCCGGTTTGAGACCTGAAAGGTGATATTAACTAATTTCGATGTGCTAAATTGAATGGTGATTACAGTTTGTCTCTATCACGTAAGGTTTTTCTACAAATCACTAAATATTATATGAAAATAATGAAAAATGGCATGTTTGATGTTAAAAAAGTGTTATAAAATAAATAAAGAATGAAAAATTTCTCACTAAACAATAAAAATAAAATTGTAAAAGTATAGGAACAATGACATCTTTGGTCAAATAGTATAACGTAAGACTGGCACAGACATTTAAATAATCACATGGCATCATTTATAAAAAGGTATTAAACGAATGGAATATTCACTTAGTCAGTACCAAAAATTAACACTTCAAAAGTTTACTGGTGTACCTTACCTCTTTTATTTTGAGAGGTGGAGAGCTTTACATGTAACCACATGTATGTGTATTACATCAAATTTACTTCTTTGGTCAAAGCACAGTTTTATTCTGTTCTACGCTGAAGCGGAAAAGTTTAATCTGAATTTACATCTCCTCTTGCACTCGGCTGGAGAACGACAATCCACTAATGGATTGGCAACATTGTTTTGCATATGGCATAGCAGGAATACACATGTCAGGAAAGCAACTATCAGGATTCACAAGTTACATGCCCAGTTTCACCTTAGGTGTGTTCATTTTGAGTAGATATTTTGCTGTGTAGATGTGGCAAATATTGTGCATATTTTGGAAAATACTAAACATCAGATTTTTGGGGGCCTATTATGTATAAACCACACTTAATTTGGCACCTTTCAATTACATTTGAAATGTATCCTACTTTTTTAAAACTCTTACATGCAAAATTTCAACACAGTAGACCAGTTCACAAATTATTTCAGGCATGTAGATCAATAAACAGGTACTAAAGATTTCTAGAATAACTAATGTGTCTAAAAGCTATAATCAACCCATTTGCTGAACAACAGTAATTAGTATAAAAACTGCCCGCCTCTGTAGCGTGTTTGCCTCACGTTCAAGAGGCCGCGAGTTTCAATCTTGCTTAGGGTAAGTTATCCAGATAAGGTTTTATCCCGAGGTTTTCCCTTATCCAGAGAAGATGAATGTCGGGTAACTTAAAGCTCTATGGACCTCAGGCTCATTTGAGCCTGATTTCACCAAGTTCAGTCATTCACTATCCAATATGACATTATGTTGGAAAATGTTAACAAAAAAAAAGTATAAAAACTGAAGTTAACTCAGTGATGGGACATTAGCTTGCCATGAAAAAGACAAACAAAATGACCAAATGGCATAAATTAATTTCTTCCTTAAACAGAAATTGTAATTATTTATTTATGCCAACAAACTTACTGTTGGTGTTCCCGAACACACAAGCCGTGTGTGGGCAATGTTTGAGAGCTAGAATTAGAATTCAAAAACCCAATGCCACAGCCGGGACCCGAACCACAGGCCCTCCGCCCACCAGGCAGGCGCTCCAACCACTAAGCCACTGCGACAACCTACCAGAACGACACCGAATTCTCCAAACAATTCGTATCTCTACCGGCAAACCATAAAGGCAGTATCACATCAGATCACCATTGGGGTAATTGTCTCTGATGTGAGACTGCCCTTGGGCCTACCAGGAGAAACACGAATTGGTTGGAGAATTCAACGCCACTCTGCCAGATTGCAACAGCAGCTCAACGGCTAGAGCACCCGCCCGGCAAGCAGAGGGCCCGTGGCCCAAATCCCAGCAGTGACACTGCACTTTTCTGTTCCAATTCTATCTCTCAAAGAAATGGTGCTTTTTGCTAAGTAGAAGTGTAAAACGATTCACCCTAAATGAGAAAAGCTACTGAAGATAAGAAGGCAAAGGACAAAAATTTGGCTGGCATTTTAACTGCATGACATTGACAAACACAAGAATTGTGCAATGGCAAAGCAATGTAAATTCCTGCTTGAGGCACAGGTAAGTTGGAATTATCAAGTTTCACACGTCCATCTTGCTCCCAACGTAGCATCCATCTGTTCCATCATCAATTAAGAACAGTATTTTAAGGTAGAGTCAGAAATGAAAAATTCAATGCCATAGCTGGGATTTAACCGAACATTTTCTGCCCCATGTGCAGCTGCTCCTAACCACTGAGCCAGCATGGCAACATGCCAGTACTGCCTTAAATTCATCTTGGTGCAGTGTTTGTAAATGGTGTTATGATGAGACTTTTACTATCTCGTCACAGTACAAGGCAACATGAATTGACTCAATTTTTGTGTTTGCTGAATTTTTTATTTGCACCTTTGCAGATTATTACAGTTGTTTAAACTGCAGCACAATTTAAAAACATTTAGTTTCACTGATTCGTATTTCTTAGCATGATCAAGATTTTATATTGAAAGGTTTAGCAAAATTTCACTAAATGCGTTGTCTATCTTGTTATATCTCGATTTAATTGTATTGTATTAATATGCATTATATGGTTAATATCTTGTACACTTTTAAATCTTGGTTCACAAATATTCAATTATTCAATGATCACTTATTTGAGCCATGCATAAAAAAGATATCTGTTCTCTTCAAAGTCAGCAGACCAAGAGAAAATTTAATATTACAATGTCACTAAGGTAATGTGTTCTAATATTCACTCGCTTAGTCATGCTTTCTTGTGACGTCATTTTAGATCATATTTTGTTTCGCTATAATCTCGAATTTGCCAAGAAAACGATATTAATTTGTCTTTGACATTGTTGACATGAAATACATACAAAATAACTCTTAATTATATAAATACAATTGAAATATAACATTTAACAATAATTATCATCCTTATAAACAGATAATCTTCTTGACAATGAAAGAATGACATGGGACTATCAAATACATTTGAGGCCCTTAGAACAGCAAGGGCATATGTGCCAAAAGGTAGTTTTGAGAAAAATGTGATTAAAGTTTTACTATGCAGTAGAATATTAAAATCATCTATAGAGAAATTAAAAATTGCTCAGATGTGAATCTAAAGCTTTAATACCGTTAATTAGGAGTGTAAAATGTTTCTTGGTAGATATTTAAGATTTCAGAAGATTAATTTCATCAACAATATTAAGTAACGTATGCTTTCATGCACATTATAAACAAAATGTTTACGTATAAAGTTAGCATTTTGCAAGCAACACTTTAATTAATATTGGTAAATATTTGTTCTAATACTAACAAACAATACTTCTGAAGTGTGTTAACTGTTATCTTCTTGTTATAATCCTTTAATGTTTCTTTAGATATTTTGCATCTTAATTTTAATCATTTTTTTTCTTAAAATTTGACTTTGTCATATATCTCTATATTCTGGATCTTTATGGTCACCTGCAATGTCAGGCAAATGTCACAATTTTTGTTTGTGAAATATATATAACGAAAAGTATGTTTAGATCACAGAAGATGTTTAAGCGCTGGTCCAAGTTGTGTTGTACCAAGAGGAACCAGAGTATGTTAGTAATGTAAAGTATTGTCATCCACTGCTGCCTCTTCTTCTACCTCTGGTGTGTGTCTTTACTACATGTTTGGTTTTTAAACTTCGTATTCTTCACCTGTATTTTTCTTCTTCTTGGCCAAATCCATTTTCCATTTGTTTTTCTGCACGCAGCATTTTCTAGGACGACTTAAGTGATGAGAAATAGAATCACTGCCTGTGTCGCTCATTGTGCTTAATAAAAGTAAATCACTATGCTAAATGCACTAAAGGTTTGTTAAATGGTATTGCTAGTAAACAACACAACTCTAAAAAAATAATGCTAAACAGAAGTTAAACCGAGATACACGAAAATGTATTACAGCTTTCTTTAAAAGTAACAGACTGAACTAAAGAAATACCCCGTACAGGCAGGTGTACATCTAGGCAGAAACTATTTACAAAACCACAAAAATGTTTGAAAGGTTAAGGAATAACCATTTATAAGGGGTAAAGGGCTGAAAATAAACAGTAGCCTCTTTTAAGTGATTTATTGGTACATTCTGTTAAAGAGCGACTGTGACAACATAGCAACCAGCAGGTTGGCTCATACATCTTTGCCACTCTATATATATATATATATATATTTTTTTTTTTATGCCAACAAACTTACTGTTGGTGTTTTTAAACACACAAGCCGTGTGTGGGCAAAGTTTAAGAGGTAGAACTGGAACTTAAAAATTCAATGCCACAACTGGGATTTGAACCACAGACCTTCCGCCCGGCAAGCGGAAGGTCTGTGGTTCAAATCCCAGTTGTGGCATTGAATTTTTAAGTTCCAGTTCTACCTCTTATCCAAATTATATTTAATTAATAAGCTTATTAATGCATTAGCTAATTCTTCTGGTTTCTGCCCTGCATTTGAGACACAGTGGAAAAGTCTGCTGACAGAAAATCTATATTTTGATAAGTACCTTACCACAAAAGACAGCTGATCTACTTGTATAATATCAGGAGTGGAACGTAATATAGTGCAAAAAAGTTCAGTTCTTTTTTTTCATTTCATGTACAATATACTGTAGTGCTCTTTCTGCCAGAATTAATACTTCATATGTTTGAAAAGAAAGATATGATGTACTCCCCTTTCCTTTGATTCCATGAAGTTCTATATACCGAGTTAAAGGTACTGCTTTAGCCGTACATTAACCAGGGATTCTACATGATGAGTGTAACAAATAAGTCCAGTAGGGTAAACCTACATTGCCTGAAGATGGAAGGTTGCCTTCCGAATAGCGCTATGCAGCTACAATCAATTTTTTAAGTGATGAGTTTATATATATATATGAAATCTGTTTTAAGAATTAAAATTCTTACATCACTCTAAACATACTCCTTTTTATTAAAAATTGAAAATTAAACCTACCCAATTTCGAGATATACATTATTTCGTGAACCAGTATTCGTCATCCTCCATGGTGTAAGGTAGGTCGGAAGGTTGGGATTTTACAACACATTCAGAGAGGTCATTCTGTCCTTCACTCCCTGTGGGAATGTGAAGGTCATTAGCCTGCTCCAAGGGTTGCTGCAGTCAGTGTTCCTGAGAACGTGGTGTGAGGAAGAGGTTTAAATTGCATCAGTCATAAGCTAAGTTGTCTCAGTGCTTTACATGCAGAATATTTACTCTATTGTTCAACTATTATAAACTTAGCACCTGTAAGTATTGCACTGTTATATTATTTTGTAATTTAAAAGTGGAATGATGCCGTGGATGGCTTATGCAAGTGAGTGATTTTTTTATGATTTTTTCAAACTTTCATAATAAATGGCTCCCACTGGAAGATAGAATTCAAGCAGGAATGGAGGTAAAACAAAGTTGAAACTAAAAGAAGACAGGCCGCACTTACACAATTTTAGGGGAAAAGTGGCCTATATCTAAAGCTTCTAAGAAATTTTCCATTCCCTGAAGCACTCTGAAGGGCTCTGTAAGCAGAAATGGTGATATAATATCAACAGAGATTAAAAAGATGGGTAGACCGTTTGCTCTGTCATCTGCTAAAATCTGCAGCAAAAGAAAAACAAAATGGTGGGTGTGTGAGAACGGACCTCTCCTCCAAAGTGTTCTATCCAGGAGAAACTCAAAAGTACAACCAGGTCCAAAAACTAATGCGTTATCTACTGAAAGCCAAGCCGAGACAGGTGGTTTATGGGGAAAGAAGAAGATTAAGACTGCTGAAAAGAAAACTGATGATTTTTGGAGCTGTAATACGTGTGCCCTGAAGTATGGAGGTGTAAAAAATAAAAGTTCCTGGATTCAGTGCTACTTTTGTTTGAAATGATCCCCCGAAACTTGTCAATTTGTAGATTCCAATTATCCACAACTGTTTTTATGTGTAACAAGTGCGCAGAAGCATAAAAAAATTGACAGTGACAGTGAATGAAAACTTGAACTCTTGGACAGTAACATTCATGGAATTAGGTACAGTAAGTTATGGAATTAGGTAGACTTCATGAAATAAGGTACATATGTAGATTTTCCTTTCTAAGTCAATAAATTTCTCATTTATGTATCTTAGCTTTATGGTGTTCTATTAGTGCTGCATTTGCAAGATAAGTATTAATAAACTAGTTTTTGAATATATGCATTGTCTTTATTACATGGTTAATGCTTAACATCACAAAATTGGGTGGGTTTACCCTACAATTATTGTCAATAAGGAACTGTTTCACCAAATATATAATTTGTGTAAAATATTTGGAGCCATCTACCTTCTTGACGAATGGATATAAATGGTTTATTATTTCACTAATTGTCACATGAACATTGTGTGAACAATACTATAATGAATTTCTACATTAATTTGAATGGATTTAGTCACAATTTTATGTTAAAATGTCATTACAAGGTTTAATTTCTAAGAAAGATTTGGTATTGACATTAAATTGTGACTAAATCCATTCAAATTAAGGTAGAAGTGCATTACAGCATTGTTTACACAATGTTTGCATGACAGTTAGTGAAATAATAAACCATTTATATCCATTCAGTGAGAAGCTAGATGGCTCCAAATATTTGACACAAATTATGTTTGTTTTTTTTTTTGGCACAACGGTTCTTTATTTACAATAATTGTATTGGACATATTACGAGGAAGGCGTTGAATTATGCAATGAGCTCTAGGGCCATCTTAATATTTTGAGTATGTGTTGACCAGTCCCATAGTTATGACCCCTGGTTTCTCAGTTTTTAACATATCCCTCCAATATTTAATTTTCTTTTCCAGCTGAAAACATAGTTTAATATCTATTATCCCCATAACTTATCCTCTAGCCCTTACAACATACATTTCCTATTTTAAGCTGAATTTTCAGGTCCTGTTAATTAGGACTGGCCATTTTTCCAGTCATTAAAACACTCATTAGATTTTGCAAATCACAACATTCCATAATATAACAATCATGGGGCACAAGATACATTATCCTTGCTTTGAAAGTATACTGAAATTTGCCTTTGTTGTTTCTTGCCTTTCTTCGGGGTTCTGAAAAACAAACCCTATCTAAATACCTCAAAGTCAGTATATTCCTTGCTTGAATTTCTAAAAGCATTGTCCATATGTTGTACACTGTGATCTTATGTAACGACATGTTTGCAAAGACATCAATTTATTATCCACTTTGCAGAATCATTAGAATTTGAATCATCACCCGGCTATAAGCATTCTTTGGCTCAACTGAAGTAATAGATTCTACATTATTATCATTATTTTGGCACTGCCTCATTATGACACAGTTGCATCTGGACTCAAACTGGAACAAGCTGATAGCTCAATCACTTTTTCACAAATTCTTCTTTTTATATTGCCTTGTCTTTTGCAAATGGCTGATCTTGGGAACAACTTAGCTTTTTCCAACTGTTACTCATTTTTTATAAATATTAAAATATAAACCATATAAGCAATGATAAATAACTACACTTTTTATTGTTGCAAATTAAATAGAACTCTCAGGCTTCCAGCTAGTGGGTCCTTTTAAGTTTGAATAGGCACTGTTGAGAGATAACATTGGCTACTCTCACAACAGCGATGGCAACATCTCTGATAACAGAGCTTATGATTGTGATTTACCTTTGCAATATATTGTATTATCATACCAATAAGTTATTTAATGTGGCATAACATTGTAAAAGTGGTAAAGCATACCTTATGAGATTCTTATAGCAAAAAAGTCTTGTTTTCTACTGTCAGACAGCAAACCATCAATTAAATTTGATAGTATTGGTGTTGATGTTATTTCCATATCATTGTGCCATATGTGTTATGTTCGTTTACAATTTTAAAGAGTTATGAATAAAATTTTTAAAATACAAAAAGAAATTAACTTATTAGCTTAAAAGCTGCCCCTTCAAATCTGCCACCCTAGGCAGCTGCCTAGGCATAAATATACTGATTGCTCTCAGATTCCATGTCACCTTCACTGATCTTGGTATTAAAAATCTCTCATAACATTCATTTATAAGAACTTCTCGCTTAACCTCAGTCACTTTCTAATTGCTTAATAAGGTTGGAGTTATAGTACTGCAAGGAAACTGGTGGAGAATACATTACTCCTAAACATATAGCATTATAACAATCTATTTATATTCCATTATAATCCACAAAGTATTTTTTATGTCAGACCAAGTTTCTTGAATTACCTTTCTCAAGAATTTCCTCACAAAAGAATCCCTAACCTTCCTAAATATATAGCATTATCATCAATATGGCTGTCTTCTATCATAATCCACAAAGTGTTGAGCTGAATTGTTTCCTTTTGCTGCAGTCTGTCGTCCTTATTTCACTTTCTTGCACAGCATCATCTGCCCAATCCACAAACATCTGTTAAACCTTTTTGATAAAGATATCAGCTCCTTCTTATTGCTTAGCTTTTTTTTTCCCCCAAAACTTCATAAACTGCACAGATGTAAATCTTGCAACTATCATTCTTGTTCCTCTTAGTCTTCTCAGTGTGAAGGTGTCACCAATCTTCAGCCCTATAACACCATCCTGAGTTTTCCAATTTTCCTTCCAGATTCTCTCTTAACTTCTTATATAGGCCACTTTCAATGACTTCAGATAGCTAGGTTGAACCTAAGGTATCTCTACTCCATACTCTCCATTCTGCTTTTGATGTGCACCTGTTTTCTTACATCCTCTTTATCGTGTTTTAGTTCTTCCTTAGTTTCCATTAAATCTATTTCAACCACATTTAGTTATTTCCTATTCTCTCATCCAAGTTGTTCACTCTAGATAAAATGTTTTCCATGACAGCTCGATTCTCATTAGGGCCAGGATTGATTTAAGGTTCACCAGTTATCAGTAATATATATGAGGATGTCGGCAAAATCAACAATGCAAATTGGTATTGCATTTATCTTAGTAAGGCACACAATCTTAATCCAAGAAACAAACACAGAACACACAAACAAAGCACAAACATCTCATTGTTTACGGTTAATCACAGGTTTACTGTTCAAAATTATACCGATAAGCTTTTAAACCAGAGAAATGGCTGGTGCCTTTGCGAGAGTACGGCAGAATAGGGCATGCAGATGCACTCTTTGTGTTAATCGTAATCTGTGTGCATTCCAACATTTACTTTGAATAGTAAAGTTGTGATTAACTGTAAAAGATGAGATGTTTGTGTTCTGTGTTTGTTTCTTGGATTAAGATTGTGTGCCTTACTAAGATAAATGCAACACTAATTTGCATTGTTGATTTTGCTGTAAATACGTGGGAGGCAGTAATCTATGACATTAACTCGTCTAGCACTTAAACGAAGCACCACAGCAAAAAACCTTTCCTTAACAAAAACTGTTTGTTACCTATCAGCACCTAAAGTTTGTCGGCCTAATTTTGGGACACCTGTATATACAGGTGTTAGGGGTATGAGTGCGCAGACTTTGCGTGCTGGGAGATCCAAATATGACTAATAATAAAGTCCAATAACAATTCCATCTATCTTGAAAGGTAAAGGAGATAATCGAACATTATTGAATACATTATCTGCACAGTCTGGCAACACAGGCCAAATGTTTTGTTTTGGTTTGCGGCCAGGCATGTGTTCACACCTACAACGGGTGAAGGTCTAAACCGCTTGAAATCCGGTTCGCCACATGCCTGTGTGTTTCTTGTCAGCTAATGCCAGTAATGAGGGATGGGGTGGTTTGCTTTTAAGCTATTCAATCATATTCACGAGAACTAAACTAAAAGCTGCGTAAGAGGCTACGCTTAAGGTGTAGTCGGATGATCAGAGATAGCAACTTCAAATGTTAAGTATGGAAATACCTCGTTCATGTAATTAAATAACAGCCACCTTTTGCTAAACAGGAAAATCTATTATAAACAACACGACTTTGGAGCCGGAACAGGCTAAATGGCCTAAGACGTGAAGAAGAAGAAGAAGAAGAAGGAGGAGGAGGAGGAAGAAGGAGGAGGAGGAGGAAGGAGGAGGAGGAAGGAGGAGGAGGAGGAAGGAGGAGGAAGAAGGAGGAGGAGGAAGAAGGAGGAGGAGGAAGAAGGAGGAGGAGGAGGAAGAAGGAGGAGGAGGAAGAAGGAGGAGGAGGAAGAAGAGGAAGGAGGAGGAAGAGGGAGAGGGGGAGGGAGAGGAGGAGGAGGAAGAGGGAGAGGAGGAGGAGGAAGAGGAGGAAGAGGAGGAGGAAGAGGAGGAAGAGGAAGAGGAGGAGGAGGAAGAGGAGGAGGAAGAGGAGGAAGAGGAAGAGGAGGAGGAAGAGGAGGAGGAAGAGGAAGAGGAAGAGGAGGAAGAGGAGGAGGAGGAGGAAGAGGAGGAGGAAGAGGAGGAGGAGGAGGAGGAAGAGGAGGAGGAGGAAGAGGAGGAGGAAGAGGAGGAGGAAGAGGAAGAAGAGGAGGAAGAAGAAAATTATTAATTGTCAATAACTGCAAACTCAACAAGATGTCTTTTACAGTAGATGTTTAAAATGTGCTCTATGAGAATCTATGCAGGCATCACATCTTCTTAGCCAATTTTGCCCTACCCTCGTTAGAGCTACTGTGTTCTGCTCAATCTCTAGGGCTGCTTCAAACACACATGTGCGAAGATCATCAAGTGTTGCGCTTCATGTGTGTTGCAATCGGTTTTGCCCTAAGCAAGAAGCATATCTAAATACTCTTGATTTGTAAAGACTGTCATAGATCTGAATGTATTTAACGCACATGAAGCACTGACAGAGCCTGCTGTTGTGCACGGATGCCACCGGTGTAGTTGTACTGTCAACATTCTGCTGTTCTCATGCGCTAATGTTGCGGGGTTGCCAAGCGCATGCCCACGACTTTATTCCAATAGACATGCTGGAATCCAGTCCTTTCATATCATTTTGTGGCTAAACGAATCATTTTAGCAACATATGGTAAAGACAAATAATGCATCTTTTGTAGCTCTACCTCACTGTTCTAATTGCAGAAGTAAGCGATAACGGAGTGGGGACATATTCGCAATCACACTTATTACTAGTTTTAATTTTTATTTATGAAACTATGCACTATAGAGGAAAATGGTGCAGGAACTTATGTTTCAGTTTAATGTCAGGAAGTTGCCTTTGAAGTCTGCGCACTCATACCCCTAACACCTTGTATATATATTTGGGTAATATATGTACACTAGCGACAGAAAGTTTAAACTCATCATACAACAAATTTAAGATATTCCTTTTTAGGTGCTGTACTTGTAAACGTAGTTGAGATCAAACAGTTATATTATGCAACAAACTTCAGTGCATATGCTATAAAATACACCAAAGTCACTCACATAAAGCTTGCTTTATACCATCTGTAGATTTTTTAAAAGGCTGTAAGGAAATTGTTCGAAGTTTTTGTTCATCAAAGTGACCACCTCTAGCTTTGATGCCTGCTTTACAAATTCAGGGCATCTTTGCAGTCAATTTTTGAACACCTCTGGAGTTATATTACCCCAGGCTTGCAAAAGACACTGCCACAGCTTATCCACACTTAGAGATCATCTGCTTTGTTTTTCTGTCAGGCTCCTCCCAGAGAAGTTCATTTGGGGATAGATCTGGAGATTGGGGGGCCAGCACTTCCATCTCTTCTTTACTACTCACATAGTTCTTACACAACTTTGATGTGTGTTTAGGGTCGTTATCTTGTTGAGCAAAACCGAGTCATTTCATGTCAAATCGCACAAAATTTGACCTTCATGTCTCTGATTTCATAAATATTAAATGTACGTGTTCTGTGAATGATGAAATGATACTCCTATTCCTTTGTTTGTCTGTAAATTAATTATTTTGGTAAATATACCACCACCGCTGCCGCTGCCACCACAACTGCCACTGCCACCATGAGTGGCTACATTTGTATCAATTTTTATAATTATATCTATCGTACAGCATACTATTTCACATTTTCAGCACTATCTAAATCTAAAATTTGTGAACACCCAGACTGTGTACTCACAAGCCACCAGTGGTCCTAGAGTTAATTATATTGCCAAAGTGTTTTAATAACATGGTGCTTTAAGCTACATTGGGTTGTAAGAGTAATATATTTATAGAAATATAGAATCCAGGGAAAATAAAGATAAATTCTGAATTTCAATACTTGTAAAATTTGTTTTTGTATGTAATCTTAGGTGAGAAAATGTGAACTCTTTGTAGTGTTTTACATTGTAAGACATTTTCAAAATCACTACTTCTGAAAGAAAAAACTCTTAATTACTTGAAAGGAGAATGTAGGTTGATTAACTATGAAACCTGTAATTTTCACAGTGGATACTGAAACGTCCTAATGTTGCTGTGTTTATGGGTTGTGTCGGTGTTGACAAATACAGTAAGATCCTTGAAGAGAAAGCTAAGAATGATGGTGTGAATGTGCAATACCAGTATACAGAGCGAGAACCCACAGGTATGTTGATAGTTCTTGTATTATTAACTTGAAAATAAGGATTTTTAGCATATTTCTTCGAATTTTATGAGAGCCTCCCTTGATCCACAATATGAACTCAGTTTGCTGATGATACAAGAGAATATGTTTGAATGAACTTTATCACTAAATTAATGCACAAGTACACAACCTATTACTTATGATGTGCTGCCCTGATTTACTGGCTGTCTTATGTACTCCAGCCAAAACATTGGAAAGTATACTTTATAAATAGATATACTGACATGTTATAAATAGTATTATTATTGCTCAACACTATTTTATGTCTTAAAAGTCTACTGCGACAAATTTATGCAATTTTATCCACTATGTATTAGCTGCGTTAGACAGATAATTAGGTTAATCTTATATATACAGACTTTCAAAAAGCTTTTGATAAAGTTGATTATGATAAATTATGAAATAAGTTAATGGCGTGTGCTTTTTCTAAGTCTATGATAATTCTAATGAGATCTTAAGTCAAGATTACAAGTTGTAAAATACGAATGTAGCATATCATATGTTTATGAAGTTTATTCTGGAGTACTGCAAGGTTCCAGTCCAGGTTCATTGTTATTTCTTTTATTTATTAATGATATATTCTTTCTGGTTAATGTCACTATTATTTTACTATTTGCAGGTGATTTAAACGTGTATTTCTGTAAAATCAATTACTGATTGTATTTAAACTTCAGAATGATTTGCATGTTATAAATAAACAGACTAATGAGAATAATCTTCCATTTAATATATCCAAATGTCAGTTTATGATTTCTAGTCTCTGAAATTACATTACTTTTGATTATAAAGTAGACAAAATGAAAAGAAAAATAATCTAGGAGTACTTTTTAATAAAGACATGTTTTTCCTCATTAGTTATGCAATATTGCTTAGACATTGCAAGTAGTTATGTTACTACATCTCACAAACAATAGTAAAAGGTATGATTTACAAAATCTCAAGGATTTGTAAGAAGTGCATCATCTACCTTGTGACTTTCTATTTGAACATATTTACTCAGGACCTACAACTTTGCTTGCATTATTTTGCTAGCTTTTGTCCTACATGCTGTCACTTCTTCAATGCAAAATTGTAAGGATGGAAAATTAAAGCTATCTACAATTAGTCTTTTGCACATTTCTACCTTAGAGTGACTAGTAATAATGGTTAAGGCTTTGAGGCCAGCAGTGCTAACAATGTCAACCTTGTATTTCTGCTACTCTATGCAAAACTGACATAAGTAAATGTGAGGGCTTAGTTTTTCTGTTTTTATTTTTGGGTGAGTGTACCATTTTGATAGTGTATTGCTGGCTTCTGAAGCTAGTGTGAGGATGTACTTTTTCATGCTGGAGACACAAAAGTTCAATGTTTACCAACTGCAATTTTGTGACACCCTGATCTGCATGGATAGTAGCATGTGCATTATTAAATTGTCTTCTGGATAGTTGGCTGTAATAAGACAATCAGCCAGAATTAGAATGTGTCAGTTTTTACACTTTCTGACGATTGGATTGTTTGGATTATTTGATTCTCATTAAATGCATATAATGTGCAATAGACATAGTGAAATAAAAATTGTAAATCATGCTATAAAATTATTTCATAAATATTAAAATATTCTTTTATGCCCTAAAAGGCTACACTGATCAAACAAGAAGAGAAGTCTTTTGTACACACTTCTACTTAACAGACAGTTATGAATGGGAAACTTATTTTCATTAGAAATTGCCATAAATTCTAAATTATAACCTTATATATTAATTCCACAAATCGGTTTATGAAGCAAGTTATTTTGTGCATTGTATGAATATATTTCACTCGTAGAACTTAATATTCCTAATTCTCTTTTAGATACATTAGTGATTTAGAAATACGCAAACAGCCATAGTGCCTATTATCATAAATAAATAGACATGTACTGTTTGCAAGAATCTGAGTTAGTTATGATTGCAATAACTTCCATTCCTGAAATGAAAATGTAATCATTATGTGTACTGTTAACCCATACCAAAAACCCATATCTAAATACTTTCAAAATAGGTATAAAAAGAACAGTGCAGGTGTTATTTACTTGAAACTTCAATTCACCAGTGGATATAATACTGTTAATCTAATACATTTTCAGTACTGAGGAGAATCAAAAGTTGCTCTTGAAATTCTACTGGAAAAGAGAGACTTTCTCATCTTGGAACTATTTTAATTGAAGCTTGCCTAATAGACTTGAAGAAAATTAAGACTTTTTTTTTTGAGGAGGTGGTTACCAAATTTATTTTGCAGGAGAAAATGGAATTTAATGGATCTTACAAAGTGAATTTAAGTCTTGAAATTAGTTATTTTCTATGAAGTTCTACTTACAGTAACTTTATGAAACGTCGCTGATGACCTCGAAGTTGAGCGCCCTAAACCAAACCAAACCTTTATGAAACGTTGTTTTAGTGACTATTCTTTGAATTTAAAGCATTACCAGTTACAATTTTTATCTTTGATACTTATTTCTTTAATTCAAACAATTATGGTTGTCATTTTTATCAAGGCAAGCCTGTTCCTTGATTTACTATTGTTTATTAAAAACTAGAATATTAATTGCTTTGGTGTTTGAATGGTCACCGTACATCACTGACTTAACAAAACAAAATGAAAGAAGGAAAATGCTCAGTATAGCTAATTGTGTATTGTTTTGGTAGTTGCATTTATCCTTCATTGTTCCTTCCTCTGACACATTCATTACTAGCTGGCATTTCTTCCCCTTAGTGTGCTAGGATCTTGAAATCTGCATCCCGGAGATACCTAACCACATTGTGTAGTGCCACACAGCAAAGGATAAGAGAAAGATATTCTCTTTATGGGAAACTTTATCTCAATCCATTATTGCCTTATTTTACTAAAGTTTGTTCAATAATAAATAATCCAATCCATGGTTGTGCACCTATTATATCTTTCTTGAGTAGTTGCAGGATTGGGGTGTGGGTTCAGCCATAGTGTAATACCATAACCAACATCTCTGAGCAACAGTGCATTTGCACTTATCTGTTATTACCCAATAGGCACCAGAATTTCTCCCTGTACGTGCATCATGGAGAGTTCCAGGCCAGTTTACATTTGCACTAGTAAACCTTTCATTTTTATTACATGTAGCCTGTACATTTATGCTTGAAATATCTTTTTGGTTAAGGGGCTCTAATGACCTAGCTGTCGACGGGCCCTTAAACCCTAATCACTCACTCACTCACTCTTTTTGGTTAATATATTCATCACTAGGGCTAGGAAGTTGAAAAATCCTTTTCTTGTCTGATGTCTGAAGACAAGGCCCAACGATGCATGTTTATTATGGGTCATTAAAGTCTAGAAAACGGTGGATTTTATATGTCCTTTTCTGCCTTTTTAGGTGTTTTTTTATTTAAATGTCCTATTATAGCTTTTTTATTTCATTAAACAGCTTTTTCTCCAACTTTACCTTTTTGTGACTGTCTTTTTCCTTTCCAGGGTCAAATCTCAATTCCAATTTCTTTTAATTAATACACACTGCTAAGACTGCCTAGAACAAGTAGTTGAGAAGACCCTATCTATTGTATTCATGCCATAAACACCAGCAGAGGGGATGTATATGTCCTGCGAGAAACTACTGAACCTTGTTTAAATATCCTGTTTGTTTTGACCTGCAATGACCTTGATCAGAGGGTAGGACTGAGTAGGTTGTATTCATCTTATGTTTGACTGCAATTTCACAGTTTGTGGAAGAAATACTGATCATAAATATGTCCAAAACTAAGCCTAATAAAATGTATTTTTTGCGATAACTTGTATCTGAATTTGGAGTGGAGGTATTTTTTACACATGGAAGCAGTGGCAGTTCCTGGGGGATCGCATACTCGCAACTGCACACCCACTAATTTTTTTCTGCATGTGAATGTGTATTTACCTTTATATGCATATGATAAAGTCGAATGTCTAACTTTCTTCTGTATGAACTTGCTCGTTTAATTTCCCTGCACCCTCTTTACCAAATGGCACCGCATTCAGTCAACAAGCTGAGACGCATAAACCTGATTTTGCAACTGGCAAAGGTAGCTTTTGGGCGAGGGGTATGCGGGGAGAGGTGCAAAGCTTACATTTAAGAGTATGGCGAGTTAAGGCAGCATAATTGACAAGGCCAACACATGCGATTCTTACCGCGCATGCGCACTACGTTCTCGTACAAGTCCCTCCGTTTTCCTTGCTACGAGCATTTCTCTCCCGTTGTTTAGCAGAGCTTACTAGGCAGCCAATGTGACAGTTCTAAATATAATGTAGCCATCTTCTATATTAAAATGACAGTTATATTAATGTTATAAACACAATTACATCTAGTCTTATTAAGCGATTATAAATGCATATAATTACTCTTCATGTCGTAATTTACTAAGGCCAATACTTCAGTTTGGAATAGTTATTTTGTTACAGTCTTTATTACTATATGTTATGCACCAAGTTACATGCAGTTGTGTCTGCACATAGCGGGAAATTTGAATCTATGAAAGTGTGGAAATTAATAACATGGTGAAACTAAAGGAATAAATCTTTCAGGTTTATTTTTATAGGAGAAGCTGTTTTCCGTGCTTATTGTTTGCGAGTGAGAGAAATGGTGTCTGGACAAATAATAGTTCTTGTGATATTGGTCATTTAAAACAAAAAATAGCAAAACATAAGAGCTCAATTGCCCATATGAATTTAGAATTAGAATTGTGTAGTGTGTGTTAGAGAGAGAAAGGGAGTAAAGGTGGAGAGGATGTAATGTACTGCACACCCACTGCGACAAGTCATGAGCCGCCACTGCATGGAAGCATTCTTTTTTGCAAATATTGTGAGGTGAAAGTTGGTGCAGAAATGCAGTTTCATGTCCAGCAGCATATTGGGCATGAGAAACATGCAAGAGTAGCCTCCCGAGCCACAAAGAAAACAAAATCAACTTCTGTTAGGACAAAGTGCTAATGAATGTTCTAAGTCGTTTCCGTTTTACAAAGACCTTGCAGTGCCTTAGTTAGCATGAATATTCAGTTAGGAAAAATAAATATGTTGAATATGTAATTAAAACTGAAAATATTAATTAATTTGGACCACCTCTTTATGTCCATTTTTCCAGCTTTAGGTACTTCTTTTGATATGTTTAGGTATTTTTAAAGGCTTTTTTAGACAATTTATGGGTCTGCAACTTTTGAGCCGTATTCATCACTAAACTAGAATTTTATATGCTACAAAACCCCAAAATATGTGTGCATATCAGGATGCATGATCAGATGAAAAAGACATTAAAATACGCACTTCATTTTTCTTCATGTTTGTAGCAATATGTAAAGTAGGTGTGACATGTTGGTCGACTACAAATTGTTTTAATACATTTTTTTCTGAAATTACATCAGACAGTTACTCATATACAATTAAAAATGGACATAATTTAATTCATTTTAAAGAAGTTGTGTAATGTTTTACAAAGAGCAATTGAGGTAGAAAATGTTCAGAAATGGAATAGCAGTGCTTATCTTTTACTGCAACAATGGCAAAATGACATCCCCATCTATTTTATAGATTCCTTTCCTTTAATCCACTGGCAAAGAGTATATACTTTTGGAAGCTTTAATTGGAGTCATATGAGAACCACCTTAACACATGCAACAGAATAAACACTTTAACCACTCATGAGATCCACACATGCAAAGGCAGTTTAGTGAATGATTTCAGTTTTAGAAGAATCTGAATTGCTGTTTATTAGTAAGTACTGGAAAAGGGACAGAATATTACAACCTTTGTGAAAGTTGGACTCAAATGGTGGGTGCAAAAGTTGACCATATTATAAGTGTCAATTTTATATTTAGAATTAGAACTAAACAGCTTTGCATTTGACAACAGTTGACCCTTAAATAGTGTACATTTGACCTAAATTATTTGTTGGCAGTTTACTTGAACCTATTTATTTCTTTTGTGCTACTCTCCAAACAAATCGGTCTGATTTGCAGCTGTAGAGAGTTGTCAATAGTGTTGTAAAAGTAAACTTTCATCCAGGGAAAGTTTTTTCCTTTTCTTTTAATTTATTTTTATGTTTCTTTTCTAGTACTGATTCCTGAAGTTAAACTAAGAGGCATAAAAGTCAAGAAACTTAAGTGTCCACTCAAAACCATGAAAACATGATTTAAATTCAAAATAATGTGCATTATATGCAGCATTAAGTTGACGATTCAATATGTAATATGCATGTTTTTATCCCCAAAAAGGCCAAAACATGCAAATTTGTATGGGAAAAGTACATATATTTGGAACTGGAAATCAACAAAATGGATTAGTACTAAGTTTGAGCAACGTTGTATGTTCCTATAAAAGCATGTATTTGCATCGAATTCTCTTTATTCATCACCATGCATTTGAACCTTCTTGATCAATATGTGGGCACAGTCTACTGCCCCAATGGCATGCGGAAATGTGTAGCATTCTTGCCATAGAAGTTTGTCAGCCTGCAGTACTTTTTGGAAATTGAAACCAGTTTCTAGACTTCGCTTTATATAATTTGCAAACTTCCCAAAATGTCTTTAAAATGGTACCTTATGAAACACCAGCCTTTTCTGCCACACCGGACTGGAAACCAAGGTCTCCAATACAGCGCAAAATAATTGTTTTCTTGTGTCTGCTTTCAGGAAGAATATGTTGGGAAAGTCACTCCACATTTTCCTTTTCAAATCTTTAAAGTCCTTAGTAACTGTGAATATCAAATCACTGCACACTTTGTAATGTTTTTCTATCCTTTTGTAACTGTGCCATTGCCTTCTTGTTTGAAACAGTTACTGAGGTGACAAGAAATTTTAAGTCTTGACTCCTACAATGGGCTCCATTTTACTTACACCACAAGTGGAGCCACTTGCCAGCAGGAGGGTGGAGTTGCTGATACTTTCAAAAGTTGCACCAAGCTTGAGATAGCAGGTTTTATTAACATGAAAGCAGGACGTGACTCATAACTTAGTCACAGCTCACTTTTGCTAATACCACCCACTAAAAATGCTTTGTATCACGACATCACTTTGAAGTATTAGAATGGCGTATCCAGCTTCCGTACAAAGGGTCATTGCAGGTTACAACAACCTGCAAGTAGCACATGCATCTCCATTGCTGTTGCCCATGCTGTAGGAAATAGACTCCATTTGAAGGCAGCATGTAAATGTTAAGCTGTTACAGTTTTCCTAACCTGAAGTGGTCTCATGGTTAATTTTGTTCAACTGAATGTGAGCTAATGCTCAAAACAGTGTACAGCTCTCAAATATTTTTTGTTTTTTAAACTCTGTTTGTTATCATTAATTTTCATTAACTGTAGGTATGTACATATGTTCCCTAGTGAACTGTATAGGACAATATTTGTACAATTCCAGGTACCTGTGCTGTGCTGGTAACAAATAATGGACACAATCGTTCTCTTTGTGCCAATCTTGCTGCAGCAAATTGTTTTACAATTGATCACATATTGAAGCCAGAAAATCAAGCACATATTCAAAAGGCAATGTACTTCTATATTTCGGTAAGTCATTTCTTTCCCGTTTTTGTTCGGTTTTTAAATTAGTTACAACAGGATTTTTATGCTGCAAGAAAGTACTAAGCACTTCTGCCACCTGCATATATCAAAGGATTAACTTATAAAAAGTAAATCTAACTATAAATGTTCATATTTTCATTTGCTGAGCCATGCAATAAACAGTTAACCCTCTGTTAGTTTGATTATCTCTGGTAAGTGCCAGTTTTGTTTTTTTACTGGTGGAGTTTTGGTGCTTGTGTTTGAAAAGCTGTGATATTGTATTGTTTGCCAAATAAGCCATTATTATTGCACACTTGCTGGGAACACTTTGTATTCGCATTCAAGGATGTCATCAACCGAAACCTTGTGCATTATTCTATCAGTGATGATTTGTGAATGATGAGATTGGAGGATCACATAATATGGATTCATAAATAACCCATATAAAAAAAGAAAAGGCCTCTGCAACAGTGCAAATTAATAGAAAATGTAATACAGGCACCTGGAAACTTAATGTTTGTATATCAGATGAACTCTCCTCTCTGTAATTGTGGCAAATTCTTCAATAACCTCTTTTAATCACAGGAATGTCATAAATCACTTTCTTCTCAATAGAGAGTATAGCTAAAGCATTCAGTCTTTCATTTCTCATTGGATTTCTTAATTTTTTTGTGTTATTAAGGGATGAAAAATAACTCTCACTTGCAAATGTTGCATTGGGATAACTATTATTCCTAACATCACACATTCTAAGAGTGTGTATGACATGTATTTTTCATAAAGAATTGCAAAAGAGCAGCAACGCCAGTTATCCTGCTCAAATCTTGTTACTAGGCTGATCATCTCTCACTTCCTCAACAACTATAGAAGTGGAATCATTATTTATCTACAAATTCTGAATTTTAGGTGCTTAAATATGTCTTTACTTAATACAGTGAAGGAAAGCAGCTACATGAGGCATAACTTAATGGTAAAATTGTAACCAAAATACATGGGAACTGGGTATCCTTCAAGGTACAGCAAACCCTGCTGCCTGCGCACTTACTATATGTCTGTCATTAACTTCTGTGTTATGAATATAAGAAAAACATTCAATTAGACCATATTTATTTTCATACAAAGCATTTACAGGGCTATGCTGAAGTGCCTTCTCATTGGGGAAATGGAAGCAGTCCCCTTGTGATTAAATTGAGCAAGGCAGTCAATTGTGTAAAGTGATTTGGAAAATTTATATAGCTGTACCTTGAATTTCTTAAAAAAATGTTCTACTTCCAGTGGGCAAGGATGCAACATTTTTCGTAAAATTGGTTTCCTTGATGCACATGATAATGTATATAGTGAGCATTGGGATGTTGTTTTTACACCAGACCTTGCACTACCCCCACACCTCTCTTTTATTGCATGTCTTGAGAAGCTTTTTTACCCCAATTTCATTTGCTACTGTAGAATTATTTCTGCCAATCGCTGGGCTTACTTATTATGCACTTCAAGAAAGCCCCAAATTTGTTCTTTAATTTTGCTTTATAATCTGTCTTAAAACTTATCAGTTGAGTTGTGTGCATTATCAGTTGTTTCATCTGCTGTATAATCTACTTTAATGATTTCAGTTGTAATTTTCTGTTGATATTCTGACAACATACTAGATAACAAAAAATTTGAATAGATTCTGAAGTGGCTTTCAACACCATTGCATTTTTTAAATATTCTGCTAGGGCACTATCAATTGCAGAAGTGTAATTTTAGTCTATTAACCTTCTGAACATAACCCCATGATCTGAGTCTTCAGGTTCATCATGTCTTCTTAAGGTGAGTTCACATTTACTACAAAACTTTGTGTCAGTAATGTGAAACAGAATATACTGTTTTCCTCAACCTCTTCCTTATACCTCTGAACAGGAACTCTATAGTGCTCATCAAGTTGTTCTGTGATGTTACTTTGGTCTAGATGTGTTAGAATTATATTTAATTTAGAAGATAGGGAATCTTGGAGGGAGACATTTATTAACAAAAGAATACCCACTATGTACTCTCTGTATGTATATAAAGTAGTAATGTTAATAATAGATAAGTACCAACCAATAAAAAATAGTCAAATATATGAACATACGAGGGGCGTCTCAAAAGTAAGTTGCACTATTTTTTTAAAAAATAACAAAACGTTTAAATATTTTAAAAAGGGTATATTTTGAAAGCTACATTCAGTACCTATTTTTCCACATGATTTCCTTGAACCTCAATACATTTTTGATACCGTGGTAACAGCTTTTTTAACCCAATGTCAAACCACTCTCCCGCCAAACTGGATAGCCATCTTTCCACTTCTTGTTTCAGCTCCTCGTCATTTATGAAGCGCCTTCCCCCAAGATGTTGCGGCAGCTCTGGAAAAAGATGGTAATCACTTAGTGCAAGGTCAGGTGCACTAAATGGATGACCGAAAACATCCCATCGAAACTGCTCAAAACGGCTTGAGTTTCATGAGCAACATGCGGGCGAGTGTTGTCGTGGACCAGAAAAACTGTTTTGCTCAACTTTCCCCTACTTTTGTATTGTATGGCTCTTTTGAGTTTTCTCAGCACCTCACAATAGCAAGCAGCTGTCATCATGGTCCCATGGAGCAGGTAATTGATTAACAGTACTCCCTTCGAATCCCAGAATATCGTTGTGATGACCTTGCCAGCCGATGCAACAACTTGCTTTTTTTTGGAGTTGCCTCATCCATTCGTTTCCACAACTTGCACACACTTTCGATAGACACAGATCCTTAGAAATAATCCTGTGAAGTGATGCACGGCTTATTTCAATATACGGAGGAAGTTGAAGCAAAACTGCATCAAGTGTATGGCACCGATCAGTGTTCACGACTGCTCGAACCTCGTCAACAATATCCGGAGTGAGGGAAGTGGAGGGTTGGCCGCTTCATTGCTCATTGTGTAATGTTATTCTCCCTTCAATGAACAATTGGGGCCAACGAGAAACCGTTTGTCTTGACAACACGTCTTTTCCATAAACACTGCACAACTCACAATGAATTTCAGTCGCACATTTATTTTTTCCCGTCAGAAAACGGATTACAGTGCGAACTTCGCAATCAGCGGTAGGAACGAGTGGAGTCTCCATTGTTACTGCCGTTTTAATGTCCAAGCAATAAACTTAGGGGCCCAGGAATTTTACAGTGCTGCTACTACACCCATACCTATATTCCCTGGGACTTTCAGACTTTTCCCGCCTACCGCGCGGATTTAAAAAAATAGTGCAACTTACTTTTGAGACGGCCCTCATAATACGAGAAGCAACATGAACTATTATAGGCATAATGTAAATAAAAGTGTGTCTATGAAGTGTAACGGGTTCTCCGCCGTGGATGCTCCAGTAGCTAGTTGGTGCAGTAGCCGTCTTTACGTTGAACGTACATGCCTGGGATCGCCACTGGCACTCTCAGGGCACAGTCTCTGCTGCTGACGACTCCGTTGATCTTACTTATGATTAAGTTATAGGAGATATGGTAGGCATGAGTTTGGATTAGGTGTTCCTCAGGCGCGAGGTAGGATGACAACACACAGCACAGTCTTCACATGTTTATTTGCAGTTGACAGCTCTCATCGAAGTCTGGGTGAATTTCATTTAATGTCTTGCTGTGGTAGAGTGGCCCGGTAACTACCGTATCCTTATGCTTATCTCCTCGTCATTGCATTTTTCACCAACTTCTGCGATTACATCGGTTTGGCATGTACATAAATATTTCTTGGTCACAGGATCACCCTTGGCAACTTCCACTAGAACAGCCCCAGGTCTTGTTGAATTTGCAGTATTTAGATCTCCTTCACCCACGCCACTTTGGTAAACATTCTCCCTTTCATGGAGAAATTTTTAGCATACTGAGTTTCAAATTTGGAAAATCCGGCTTTAAGATTGGGTGCCTTCTCCCTTGAATTCCAGATTTTATGCGTGATCCACAATGTTTACTGTTATGTTGGTTTCCCAGCTGTGGCATAGGGCTGGTGTTTCTCTACACCAAACAGTATCCTTAGCCTAAATATCACAAAGGATGTTTTGCTTTTCCCACACTTCGTTTGCTGAAATGTGCCCAGGATTCTTATACATATTATTTACAAGAATCACTTGAAATTACACATTTTAAGCTATATAAACATAGCAAAATATAATTAAACACATTTGTCTCGGAGTACATTCTGGTTCTATGATTATAAGCAGTAAATAAATTGAAGTTCCTGTCTCAGAAGGATTTACTTTATCAAGGAATAAAGTTATTTAATAAACTGCTACCTGATAGCAAAGCAGTTGCAGAAATGTCAAAGTGACAATTTCAACTAAAATAGAAGGTATTTCTAATAAATAGGTGCTTATATAATTTGGATGAGTTGTAAATGTGAGTATATACCAGGTGAGTCAGCCGCGCCTTATTTTTTGGAAGGTAGGCCACCCATCTAAAACGGCATGTGCACCTTAGTCCAGTTTTGCGCTTACCAAAATGTATTGCTTGACGTTCTTAAAGAGAGGAATGCGCAAAATTGAGAGCAACAGCAGTTTAAAGGACAGAACGTACTCCTCGCTAAAGTACACCTCAAAAACATACGACTCGTTTACTGAGAGCAAATTCCGGTTTCCAGGCGATTTTACAAACTTTTTATTAGAGTATACATAGCAACGTAATTCAGTAAACGCCTCGGAAAAATGGGACCTATCATATGGGTACACTAACAACGTCAGCCAAAAAGAAAATGGTGGATTCTTGTACTTAGAGCAGGGATTGGCTGCCAAAGTTAGGAAAAATTTAGAGACACGCTTCATCCATCATGGACCCGTACAGTCAAAACGGACCTATTATTAAACAACAGTTTATTTAAATTTTTAAACTACGTCTCGTGAATCTCAATTAATATGCATAACAGCTTTTGCCATTTAAGTAATAATATTAAAATGCCCAGCAAATGATTAAAACTGTCTTAAAAGGCTAAATCAAGCCCGAAAACTCACGAGGTGGCAATGGCCTAGCGCCAGGCATGCAAGTCCTACTATAGAGCGCGGTACGTGCATTCAGTTATGTCTCGAAATAGCTGAATAGGATTGTGACGGGTCCTCTGCGCTAAGCCCCAATGACATAGGTTCGAGTCTCAGTAGTGTGAATATTTCTTTTTATGATCATCAAAACTTGGAAACCGAATTCACAATAATCTAATTATAAAGTCCCTGAGCATTTAGGACATTTAATTTAAATAGTTTTTGGTTATCTGCATTTTGGAATTGAAAAGGTGTAATGACTTCTGCGCCATTGGACTGGCATGATGTATTGTGTTGTGAATGCCGACCCCTGTGTTCTCCACACGTATGCTGTGGCATGATATTTTGTGCCGGTCTTTCATTATGTATTTGACAGACGAGTACGTAGATATGCTTTTGATCTATGGAGAAGTAAGAACAAATACACCGGAGAAAATATCTCGGGAGAGATATCCAAATAGATGACAACCGACAGCAAACAGCTTCTGGAATGTTGAAAGGCGTCTGCGTGTAACAGCATCACTTGCAAGAATGCCTCCTCATAGACACGCACCAGCAACATCGGGTGTTAATGCAGAAGCAGTTTTGAATGCCACCCAGAACAATCCGCATACTAGTACACGGGTAGCTGCTCAGGAGGTGAATATCAGCCAGTCTTCTGTAGTGCAAATATTGAACACTAATAAGTTCCATTCTTATGGTTTGCACCTACACCAAGCACTTCACGGGAGAGATTTCGAAGCTGGAGTGATCTTTTGTGAATGGTTGCTGGAGCGAGTAGCAAGTGATGTGGGATTCGCATCCAGGATACTGTTTTCTGACGAATCAAGATTCCACAACAATGGAACTGGAAATCATCACAATATGCGCTATTGAAGTGTTGATAATCCTCATTGGGTAAGAGAGGCAGCATTCCAAGAGCAGTGGGGTGTAAATGTCTGTTGTGGAATCTTGGGAGACCACCTTGTTGAACCATTATTCTTCGAGGGGAATGTAACAGGAGCACGCTACCTGGAATTCCTCTGTAGCTCACCCCTTATTATTAGGGAATGTGCCACTGCAGGAGTGAATGACGATGTGGTTTCAACACGATGGCGCTCCTCCATATCGGTCGAGGATCGTCTGCAGTCATTTGAATGCTGCACATCCTGGTCATTGGATTGGAAGACAAACACCAGTCCCCTGGTCTGCCAGATCACCTGATCTGACACCCCTTGACTTCTTTCTCTGGGGTTATTTAAAAGAACGCATTTATGCAGAGGAGCTGGACAATCCAGAAACCCTTCATCAGCATATTACAGTGGCTTGTAAATCTGTTCAACCCTGTGTATAAATGATCCTTATTTCAATTGCACCTACCTATAGGTATGTTTAAACAACTACCTAATTGTAGTTCACCAATAAAGAAACATGAAACAGTGCTATAAAACATAAATAAAGCAATAAAAATGAATATAATAACAGTTTTCAGAATAATAATTTGTAAATTGTGAGGATTGCACGGTAAAAAAATTAGTACATGCAGGTGACTTGAACCACCTTCACAGCAGACAGATTACTTCAGAGTCTTGTACTTGTTCCAACTGAGCTACCTAGTAATGTGTGAGGTAAACAATCCATTTAAGATGTAATATTCGCTGGTTCCAGTGAACATTTGCAGAAATGCAAACATCAGCTGTCTAATTACGAATATATTAAAAGGCGATGTGATAACATCTATATTAGCACTAATTTCATTGAGTGTTTAACATCCATGTTAAATACGCGGGTAGAACCTAGTAATGGGGTCGATGTTTTCATGTTGGACTATAAAATGCGGATTGCATAAAACTCGAGAATAAGGGGCAGCTGACTCACCTGGTATATGTACATATATTGTAATATAATCTGTGAAATTGACATGTGCAAAATCAGTGTATTGTTACACTGGATGAAATAAATAAATATTTATTATTACTATAATAATAAAATAATAGTAATGGTAGTGGTAGTAATCATCATCATCATCATCATCATCATCATCATCATCATCATCATCATCATCATCATAACCGCTGCCGCCGCCACCACCATAAAAAGAACATAAATAATATAAATAATAAAAGAAATTGCAAGAGGTTGCGATTTTTTTTAATTTTGTCAAGCAAATGTTTTAAAACCAAAATATCTGTCCATGTTCAACATGTATTGTCTTGCCAAAATGGTACAGATTGCAACAAAAGACTGCATCACTTACTTCACGGCCACAAATCCATTCACACTTTTCAAACGACTTTTTGGAATACTTGGTGCAAGCTGTCTGTTTATCACTAGATTCCTGTTTTATATTCAGAATAAGTCTTGGACCTTGTTCTTTAGTAGAAATTCTGTTTACATGTGTTGAATGCTTAGATTGTAAGTAATTAATTTGATTAATTATAAAACACAAATCATTGCCAAACGTAGAATCACAAGCTACACACATGAAGCTTGTATAAGAACAACATGAATATAAATGGCATGTCTTGAATTTATCAACTATGTATTTGTATTGTAAGTTAAAACTGCTACATGCACAGACACATAAGCCAAGAGCATAAACTCAACTGTAACCCTTTTCCACTTACAAACTTTCTCTCAGTTGAAGTGAGGCAGAAAATTGGTCATCCTGCCCACCCAGGATCAAGGAGGTTGTTAATCTTCACCCTCCAAACTATGTTACCCATCTTGGCAGCAACCAAGTTATGCCCCTGCATGCACTTACAGGACAAATGTTTTTCTGACAACGTGCCCAAAGCTGAAGGAGGAGGTTTTAGGTTTAAGGGCACTCAACTGCATGGTCATCAGTGCCCAAAGCTGAAGTAGAGTCAGTTTAGCCAACGCGTGTGCAGTTCAGCCACTTCCTTTGAGGAACCCTTATAATTGTTTTGCAACATGGGCCCTTCCTCTTCAGTCCTTTCTGCAGACTTGCAACCTCTTAACATGAACCTCTACAGCCAATGAAACAGAACTGGAATTCAGAATTTTGCTAACTGAGACTCCATGTGAAGTTAATATGTGACTGTCACTTCCTTAAAAGCAGGATTGCTATTGTTTGTCAGGGACAGGGATAGATGTTTCCCTTTTTTGAAGAGTGGAGATGGCTTTGTAACAGTCATTAATTGTGGGCTGCACACATTTTCTGTAAATCAAATGCACTTACGTTGACTGAACAGATTCTAACAAGAGGTTATCTCTGTTTTTCTACCAACTTGGATGCAAGGAGCTAGTGCTTCTGACCACTAAATCTAACAAAAAGGTAGTATACAATTAAATTATAGCTAAGCAGAAAGTTCACTTTAAAATGAAACCATAGCTGATAACTAAATACCTACTGATTCAATAACATTAAATACAAAACACATTTCTAAATCCATGGCTACATAGGAAGACTGATTATGTGCTTTTTTAAAGGACCTGTGCCTGCATTGTATACTGTTTATAATCTGTAACATTTCTGTTTGGATCTATCATAGAGATGTGGAATTAATTCTTTGTTTACCACATGATGACAACTTCAGTGAGTAACAAGTAAAATATATGAGTCTAAATGGTTGAATGGGGTCCACCATCTTGTTTGCAATTTTTGGCATATGATAGTTTGCTCCTAGTGTTACCAATGTTTGCTTTAAATCTTAGCTGTAATAACTTCCAGGCTGCGCCGTTGCCGAGTGGTTAGACCATTCAAGCAAAGCAACCTGGATTCGATCCCAGGCAACCGAATATGGGATTTGTGGTGGACGAAGCGGTGCTGGGGCAGGTTCTCCGGTTTCCCCCGCCATCTCATTCCACTGGTGCTGCATCTTCATTTCATGTATCATCAGTAGAGGGCGGATTTATGTGCACTAAAAACCATAGATATATGCATACAACTATGCAGCAAAAAAATTGAAAATATACTCTTAAAAATAAAAAATATGCAAAAAATGTATTTTCTTCTAATAGTAAAATACACTATTTCCTCACATTTTATTGTTTATGAAGCAAGAATAAAATTGCAATATTCTTACTTTTTGCTCCTAATTGAAGTTAATAATTATATTTTATATTGTCATTCTCATTAATCTTGTGTGTAATTAACTAATTAATGTGAAATATAAGTCAACAATCATTTAACGATTGATCATATATCAATTTTTGTTACAATAAATAACCAAATATTTTTCTAAATTTTCCGGTAGAAAGCTGTCACTTAAAATGTGTTTGAATGAAAAGAATGATCTCTCCACTTCACATGAGGTCACAGGGGAGTATCGCAAAGAGGCTACGTCACTAACAGAATAAGAATGAAATTCTTTTTCAGATTCACCTTGTAACACACTGTTCACATCCCAAATAAACTTTAGTCCTGGACTCCTGGCTTCAATTTTTTTTCAAGTTTCTCATGAAGTGTCTTTCCAGTTTCTCTGGGCACTTCTTGGGGAACGGTGGCTTCCTACATCTGCAGGGCAGAAGATAGTGGCACTCCTCTTACTGCCAGATGTGTGATTGCTGTTGTGTGAAAAGGCACATATTTTATATACATAGGGATGATGGCTTTTTATGAAAACAAGATTATCTTCATGTGCAAAAACATGACAATAAAGCAGAAACTTGTCATTTTATGAGGTCAAAAACTAATATTTTAACATTAAATGGAGAAAAAAGTGCACCCATATGCACTATAAAACTTTGCCAATTGATTCCAAATGACATGAAACGCATTTTCCTCTTCCATGCATATGTTTGTATTTGAAGGAATAAAACATGCAAATATGCAGAAATCTGCCCTCTAATCATCAGTGTCACTGCCTGCAGTGCCATATGTAG
>CM060964.1:165422114-165579614 GCA_030765045.1 Tenodera sinensis | reverse complement strand
TGACTACATATTGATGAAGCACTTTCTAAGTTAATTCTTCAGTTTATTTGTAAAAGCTTATTCAAAATTGGGGTATTGTATTCATCAGCTGTAAGTGTTTAAAGGAAAATTTAGGGCCAGTTACTTATTTCACAATCATGTCACACCACACTAAGCTGGTAATGAAATAGTAAACTTGAATGCACTGACTAATATTAATTGTTTTTGAGTTTTGAGTTTTTACAACTGAAACCAAGTCTCATCACTGGAAATCACTACAAGTGCAGTTGAATATAAAAAGACATCATATCGAGGGTGAAGAAAACAAATGTAAATATTCATTCTCTTAGGCTCTAATGCATGCACCTCTTAACCACATATAAATGTAATTTTAGTATCTTTGTAGCATATTTTGACTATATAGAGTTTAGCCCAGCTTATACTCCATGAGGGATTTATACACCAATTATTCTAACCCAGCACTATTGTGGTCCAAATTATCTTCTATTTTGACTAGACCTCAGATTTTTAGGTAAATACCTACCTAGTCCCTTTAGAAAATGAGCAAAATAAATGTAGACATTTGTAATTAATGGACTATTTTGCTCATTGGGAGCAATTTTATAGTAGGTACCTAAAATAATCCAAAATGGGGTCAATACTTATATCTTCCTTTTTGGTTCAAAGTCTGCATAAACAAGTAATTTTTAAGTTTTTTTTAATGAAGTTCAAAACTTTTAAGATTTAATATTTTAGTTTACTTAGAAAATTATTTACTTTATAATTTGTCTCGTGTGCAGAGTGACACCACATAATTGTTCAAAGACTACAGGTGAATTCATGTCAGCAGTGAAAGCTTACTGTTTACAGCTGGCTGATTAACGGTTTAACTACCAACTGTTGTGAATTTTTAATTCATAATGGATAATATATAGCATAAATTTAATTTCTTCCCTCTGTGTATGGTTTAGTACTCATATCCTATATTGCATTACTTAAATTGCACAGCAGGTGTGTAGAGATATAATACTGTGAAGCCGAAATTGTGAACGCCATAATTATGGATAGAATACTGCATCACATGGCGGAATTAGATAATCAGAAAATGTTAAAATTGTTACGTGTATAAATGTACGAGATCTGGGAATATGAGTTGTGACTAAAATTGTCAAAAGGTAGGAAAAGGTACAAGCAAGTCATTAGTGGTAAATTCCAGGTAGTCAGCCCGATACATAGATATACCGGTTTTCCTGGAAATCGCTCAGCGCCGGTGTGAGCCGGAAAACAAGGGATGGTCGATTCTTCGAAACCCTGTTGCTAATTAGGAAGTGAAAGGTACAGAGAGCATCATAACGCACAGACACTTGCCTGCGAGAACCCGGAGAGAAAGGGTCGTTGAGAGTTGCCCTCCAGAACCCGGCGGGTCACTACACTCGTCGCCCACATCTTCAGTCACGAGACTTGTATTCCGGATCCTCAAGTGTGAGGACACATTATAGTTAATATTAACGATTTTCTGCCTTAGTAGAGACACGGTAACGACTCAACTAATTTAATAACGATCGGCAAATCTCACGCTTTCTTATTTTGGTGAGAATAAAAGTGTTTCAACGAAATTCTGGTTTTATTCGCAAACACCCACGCATACCCTGAGATTAAAGTCACATGCCAGAGCAGCCGGAGCAGAAGACCAGAAAGCAGTAGTCGGCGTAGGAGAGCATAGGAGGAGAGACGAGCCGACATCATATGGCGCAACGTGTGGCCGAACAGCAGTAAAACCAGACGACAGTGGAGCCGAACAGCGGTAGAACGGGACGACAGTGGAGCTGAACAGCAAAACAGCACGAGATCACCAGAGGGAACCAGGACCACGAGGACAAGAGGATCCGCATCAAAGCAGCAGTAGCAGGTAGCAGATAAAAAGGTACTGAGTGAAAGATTTTTATTTGTATGTTCTGGTAGTAGATGTATTTGAGAAGTGGGAAGATGATAGAGCAGGCTGATGTAACTATGGATGTTCAGGAGGGTGATGTAAATAATAGTATAGAGAATGTAGATAATGTAGAGGATAGGAATTTGCAAAATCAGGCAGAACAGTTAGGGGAGAGCAATTTGAGCAAAGGAAGTCCAACTCAAAGTTTTACTATGGACAATGAGATGTATGGGTCACTTGTGGCGCTGTTCCATAATTTAACAGAAAAGTTAGAAAGTGCTCAGAAAGAGTTAAGGAAAGAAATGAAAAATAGTCAGAAAGAGTTAAGGGAAGAAATGAAAACTAGTAGTCAGAATATTAATCGGATTTAACAGGAAAGATAGAAAGTAGTCAGAAAGAGTTAAGGGAAGAAATGAAAACTAATAGGGAGGAGATGAAAGAAATAGGGATTAAAATAGAAAATCAACAAAAGATCTTAGAAAGTTTTAAAGACGAGGTCAGAAATGAAATTGAAAACGTGAGACTAGAGGTTAGGGAAAACCAAGAGCAGCTTAGGGAGGAAATAAATATGGTAAAACAAGAAATTAGTACAGGAATAGGAGAGGAGATTAGAATTGTAAGACAAGAGGTTAGTGATAGGTTAGAAAAAGAGAACCGGAAATTAAAGGAAGAAATTAAAACTAATTTTCAGAATCCTAGTCAGGATTTAACAGAAAAGTTAGAAAGTAGTCATAAAGAGTTAATGGAAGAAATGAAAACTAGTTATCAGGTTTTAGGTGAAAAGATAGAAAATATTCACAAAGGTTAACAGGAAGGATAGAAAATTGAAGCTGGAATATTGCTTCCTAGTTATTACCTCGCCATTTGAAGCTGAAGTCGTTGATGATGTGTTGCCCTTCGATGTAGCTCCGGCTAGTCAGCTTGAGATCTCTTAATCTTATCTCGGGTTTGCGTGAGTGTAAAGGACAACCCAAGAACAACTTTGCACATCAATTTATTTTATATAAAATATTTTCGGGAGATATGCCGATTCTATATGTGTATCTGTAGAAGCATCGCAATCACATCTGCGCCGCACGAACTGCACGAACTCCCGTACTGTTCTCTGGTTGAGTACTGACTAGACGCTTCTCTCTTACCCACGCCAAGAAGACCGTTCGTTCATTTGAATGTCATGACGTCATCCAAGAAAGCCTCGTATCCAAAATGTTATTTCCTTTTCCCGCAATTTAGAAATGTCCCTTTCTATTATAACATGTTCTTTTATGAATTTTGAATATATAATTACCTTTTTAGGATTAACCGATGTTTACTTTATATTTTATTAAATATATCGCGCGACTTTTTAAGGTTGGTAGACTTGACTTTCGAACGTATATTTAAACTATGTAGTATGACGTCATGACTCGCTAATTTCAAACCAATAATGCGTTTATCTTACAAATTTAACGACTATTATTTACTCATCCGGCAATTAAATTAAAACGTGTCTTTTTCAAAAGCCCATTCGATCGGAAATCTAAATTTCGGTATCAAATGCCCCCATTTATGTTATTTTATTATTTTATAATAAAATAATGTAAATGTCTTGCCCGAAAGAAAAATTAAAAATTACTCCTGTATTTTGAATAATCGGCAACACTCCCATTATATACAATTTTCAATTACACTGTTTTTGAAATTGGTTATTAACACATTTTCTCATTAATCTATTTAACATGACAAACAATTGTATACTTGACTAAACATTAATCCTTAAATACTAATTACAATATGTTATGGTTTCTTCTGTGAAGCTTTTATATAAAGGTTAAATTTCAAGAGTCTTTCTTTATACTTCCTTCTTTTAGTTCATGTTTGCTCACTTCGCTCTCACTATCACTTGCACTGTGATTTTTCACTTTTGTTATTGTAACACATATCTGTACTATATCCTCTAACCACTAAAATGTACATATATTTATATAATTCCATTGCACTCTTTACACAAGTTCTTTCTTTGTCTTTCTGTGATAACTATCTATACAGCTAAATATTTTAACAAATGTTTACAAAGTAAATATTCTGTTTTCTCTCTATGCGGAGATGAACATTTTAACAATCTTTCTGAAGCTGTTATTGTGAGCTCTATACAATATATTTTTAAGCTCTTGGTAGTAGATAGCAATTCACATTCTGCATTTTTCATGAATAGGTAAGTACCTGACCAATATATGATTTTCAAGTAAGCTAACATTTACATTTTATCTCAAAGCTGATTGGGCGCCAATAGACAAATGACACTTCCAATTTTTCTTTTACATTAAATCAAGGTTCCAAGGCACCACACGGTTTCTTGTATGGTCGAAGGAGTTGTTTATGCCATCTTCCCAGACATTTTTCATTTTTAACATCTTTTAATTCATAGGTATGATAACCAAATTTTGATATAATTTCTGCAGGACCTTTATATAACAATTCCATCCTTTTGTTCCTACCTCGCAATGCACTTGATAACTTATGGTCTTTAACTAGTACCCAATCGCCTATCTTAGGTTCCCATTTATGTTTTCTACTCTTTTTCTTTAATTTTCGCTTCTCTGCCTTTTTCTTGATTCGTTCAAAAGCAATTTTCGCTCTTTCTTCTTCACTTAACTGAATGTCATTAATTTTCAGTGTTTTTGGTACCCCGATCAATATTGGTTCTGGTTCAATTCCTAACATTAATTTTATTGGTGCAAACCCAGTAGTTACATTAATGGTGTGATTGATAATCTTTTCTATCAATGGACAATATTTCACCCAATCCTTGTGATTATGATGTGTAAGTACACGTAAATAAATTCCTATATCTCGGAGGACACGTTCTGTTGGATTCCCTGATGGAAAGTATGAGGAACAATGATATAATTTTATCTCATGATTTTCTAGGGTTTCTTTAAAGATTTTGCTCCGATGAACTGTAGCATTGTCTGTTAAGATTGCCTGAATCTTGCCATATTTAGGCACATAATCTTTTATTATCTTTCCTACACATGTTTTGCTGCTGATATTCCTAACAGGATAAATTTTAATAAATTTACTAAAAACATCATGAAGAACAAACATATATCTACATCCAAATTGTCCTACTGGTAGCTCCCCATGTGCATCAGCAGTAACTAGTACATTTTTCCCTTCTCTTATGATTGTCTGAGGTTCTATATCAAATTTGATATTAAATGGTTTGGCCCTTTGACATAAATCACAGCTTGAACATATTTTTCTCACTTTCTTTGCCAAATGTTTTATATAAAAATGGTCACTAATTACCATGATTAGCTTTTCACTACCTGTATGAGCTAATGTTTTGTGATAAGCAAGTATAAGTTTCTCTTGTAAAGCTTTTGGTACCATTACTTTCCATTTAGGTTCAATTCTTCCATGAAATTTATAGATTTTTCCCTCATAAATACCTATATTATCTTTTAGATTTTCTGTGATTGGTTGTGCCTTTTCTTTCAATTTCCTAAGTTCATCGTCCTCTGTCTGTAATTGTTCCAAATTTCGAAATTCTTTAGCTAATTGAGTCCCTTCTAAGGTTTTGAAATATAGTATGGTTACATCATGTTTGTTGTCACTAATTGTATCTGGTATTGTATAATTGGTTTTCATCCTTGATAACAAATCACTAAAAATATTTTGACTTCCTGCTATGTGTCTAATTTCTATGTTATGGGATGTGATCTCATGGATATATCTAGAAATACGTGTGCTTGTGAGTTTGCAAGAGTTCATAAATGCCAAACTAACATGATCTGTGTAAACTATTACTGGGTTGTTATATACATATTGCTTAAATTTTACAAGTGCAAAGTAAATAGCTGCTATTTCTTTTTCTGTAGTGCAAGCCTGTGATTCAGTCCTTGAAAGCCCCCTTGAAGCTACAGCAATGAGGTGATCTTTTCCTTCCTCATCTTTTTGTAATATGACACTACCATAACCTAGTCCTGAAGCATCTGTATAAATTATGTAGGGGAGATCTTCCCTAGGTTTTTCCAATAAAATTGACGCTGCAAACAATGTTTTTACCTTTTCAAAAGATTCTTGTTCTACTGATGACCATTGCCATTTTACATCTTTTCTCAATAGTTGTCTTAATGGGGCTACTACGGTTGCATATTCCAGGATAAATCTTGACTGATAATTTAGAATACCAAGAAATCTTCTCAATTGCTTTATATTTTTAGGAGCTGGTATTTTATTTATGCTTTCAATTCTGTCGGGATTAGGCCTGATTCCCTTATTTGAAATAACATAACCTAAAAATTCTGTCTGTTTCACAAAGAATGCAGTTTTACTTGGCTTTATTGTCATGTTTGCTTTCTTTAACTGACTAAGCACATAATTGATATGATTTAAATGATCCTCTATATTTTCTGAAAAAATCACAAAATCATCCACATACTGAGCTACAAATTTCTTTATGGTTTCTCCAAAAATTTCATACAAAGCTCTTAATAGTGCACTACCACTGGTATTCATACCAAAGGCGCAAACTCGAAACTGATATAATATTCCTGAATGTAAAAACGCTGTATATTTTCTTAAATCTTCTCTAAGTGGGATCTGCCAAAAAGATGCTGTAAGATCTAGAGTAGAAAAAATTTTGCCCTTCTGCAATTTGTTCAATATTACCTCTACACTTTCGGGTCTAAATCTATCAGGTTTACAATGTTGATTTAATTTTCTCGCGTCTAATGTCACCCTAATCTTTCCATTGGCCTTATTTACAATACATAGGGGATTCACAAACTCTGAATTCGAAATCTCAATAACCTCATCTTCTAACATTGACTTTATAACTGCATCTACCTCTTCTCTTATTGTACTAGGGATAGCTCTCGCTTTATGTGTAAAAGGTTTGATGGGTATCATCTCAAACGAATGAGTATAAATATTACATTTACCAGGTTTCTCAGAGAATACTTCTTTATTTCGGATTAATATTTCAAACAGTTTATCCCTCTGTTGTTCATTTAGTTGATCAGCCTGAGTTACCTTTTCCCTCAACAATTCTTCTAAGTCTTCACTACTCTCCCTATCATAGTACCTAGTTGCATCAGAAACCCTCAAATTGTCTATGAAATCATTTTTATCCCATTCTACATTTTCTTTATTATCGACAATGTACTCTTTGACATTTACTTCAGTTAATTCCATAGCTCCTACTTTAACATATTCTACAAAGAATGTATCCCCTTGGATTTCTTCTTCCTCTTTTTCTCGTACAATAGTTTCTGAACTACTATCTTCCACAAAAGGCACTATAATGGTCTCATCTTCAACTTTCATTTCTAGAATCATGTTTTTAAAATTCACCACAGCTTCCCAGGCATAAAGACAATCACAACCTATTATAATATCTGTCACAAGTCTTCCTACAATCAGAAATAAAATTCCAAGTATTCTCCCATTTATTTCAATATTTATCATTGCTTGAAATTTTACTCTTTCTTTTCGTTTTCCCACAGCTAGCGAGCAATATATCCCATTAACTGGTAAAGACATTACTTTAAAGCCACTACTTTGTAAATTATCATAAAAATTTTGTGAGCATACTGTGCTATTTGATCCCGTATCTATAATTGCATTGTATTGTTTTCCATTTACTCCAATTTTGATTTTAGGTGGATCTCCTACTGTTTCGTTTTCGTCAATTCTATTTTTACATTCTCTTTTCTTTTGTATCATCATTTGCCTTCCAGGACTATTTATTTCCGAGTACTTATCACAATCATTACTATGATACCCAGTTCTCACTGAAGGCGCGTTTGACCGGGTCTGGCGTTTCCCTGATTTTTAGGTATTGCTCCTGTACTATTTCCCGAATTGTTACTTCTGTTTTCCTGCATTAAATCGGGGTTACTTCCTACCATGTTTTTGACCGTGTTAATGGCCTCAACCATTTCTGCATTTTCGGGGGAATTTCGTCCACTAGAATACCTTTCTCCCTGTCTTGGTGACCTCGGTCTAAACTCATTATCTCCGTTTGTCCAATACCCATCATTTGAATTTCTACTATGTCCAAAATAACGGCCCCGTCTACCTCGATCAAATCTATTTGTATTCATATAATTCACCCTTATATTTCTTCCCCTTAGATTACCATTTCTATTTTGGTGATGCCCTTCCTGGTTATATCTACCTTGATTTTCCCACCGGAATGATTCCATCCTTGGTACTGGTCCTTTATATCTTTCCCTAACCTCACTTCTATTCTGATAATACTGTGCCCCTTGCCCGAAAGAATTGACAGTTTCTTTTCCTTCATATATATTTCCAAATGCGTGTTTTGGCTTATTGACTTCTAAGGCTGATAATAATTCTATCATAGCTGCAATGCTATCGGGTCGGGCTATGATTAGGTAATGTTGAAGTGTTTCCGGAAAATGTGGAGTAACTATATTTATTAGATCTTTTTCATCCAAGGGAGGGTCCAACATCTTCGATTTTCTCGCTATTCTCATAAAATAGTTTACCATCGATTCCTCCGATCTAGGATTAAATTTTCCATTGCTTAATTCAACTCTAATATTAGCCTGCCTACTAGCTCCCCAATATCTGGTTAAAAAGATGTTCCTAAAGGTCCTGTAGTCATTATTGTTACCCATAGAAAGGCCTAGCCAATTAGCAGCATTACCCTTTAGACATTTTCTTACTATCACCATCTTGTACTCCTCTGGTATACGTTTCACCGTGAAGTACTCTTGTAACCCTTCTAAAAAGGCTTTAGGATCATCTGAATCTTCATTTTCAAAAACTGGAGGTGTCATTTCATTTAAGACATGGTTAGGCCAATGTAAATTTGAATTGTCACCTATCCCTGAGCTATTTCCGAGATCAGAATGGGAATTACTGTTACCCCTATTTTGCATCGAAATGTCAGCTGATACACCTGGTATTGCCTCGTTTCTTGCAACTTCATTACTAAGATTGTTGTGATTACATGCATTTTCATTTAATTTCAAATTTTCTAAGGCCTCTTTTACCTGAGTAATTTCTGTCACTACTCCTTTTATTTGGTCTGTAACATCCTCCAAATTTCTAGCCTGCCTTTCACTTTCTACATCAGATCTTTCTATTCTAACTTTACACCCCTGTAACTCTTCTCTAATTTCTTCCCTGTCTTTATCTAACCTTTGTACTACCTCTTCCCTTTGTTTGTCTAAACTATATGTTACTCTTTCCCTTTCTTTATCTAATTTATCACTAACTTGTTGACCTAATTTCTTTTCAGAATTCTTTACTTCTTGCCTTATTGTCTCTAATTCTCCCTTAACCTGTTCTCTATTTTCTTTTACTTCACTACTGACTTTATTAATTTCCTCCCTAACTTCTTCCCTAAAGGTTTCGAAAACTCTCCTCTGATTCTCCAATTGCATTCCCAATTCCTGTTGTCCCTTTTCTAATTTCTGTCCTAACTCTCTACTAGTTTCGTCTATCTTACTCATCTTTTGGCTTAACTCTGTTCTTAATTCTTTACTATTTTCATCTATCTTTTTACTTAACTCAGTATTCATCTTTTCCACTGTTCTTAATTCTTTACTATTTTCATCTATCTTTCGACTTAACTCTGTTCTTAATTCTTTACTATTTTCATCTATCTTTTGACTTAACTCTGTACTCATCTTTTGACTTAACTCTTTACTATTTTCATCTATCTTTTGACTTAAATCTGTACTCATCTTTTTCATTATCGTTTGAAACATATTCTCTATTTCTGACATAAATGCTGGCCTTTCTAAATTATTACTAAACATTTCTGAACTACCTCTAGGTGTTTCTCTAACGTTCTGATCTTCTAATTCTTGGCATATTCTGCTACCAATTACATTCTGATTAAATTCTTCCATCCTACTAACACTTTCCTGAATTTCCGGACTATTGAAACCTCTAAACTCACTATCACTGTCTTCCATTTCTAAGCTATTTACATGTGTTTTTCTACTCACCAAAATTTTCAGTATTTTCACTATTTCACTTTAACTGCACTTAAACTTGTTCACTACACGTTTCACAGATGTTGACGCGCTGGGCACCTTCTTGTCTGCTGGTTCGATGCTGGCTCGGTCGTCTTGGGGTTTGGTCCATTCTTTCGAAGCCACACGTTGGGAAGCCAATTTGAAGCTGGAATATTGCTTCCTAGTTATTACCTCGCCATTTGAAGCTGAAGTCGTTGATGATGTGTTGCCCTTCGATGTAGCTCCGGCTAGTCAGCTTGAGATCTCTTAATCTTATCTCGGGTTTGCGTGAGTGTAAAGGACAACCCAAGAACAACTTTGCACATCAATTTATTTTATATAAAATATTTTCGGGAGATATGCCGATTCTATATGTGTATCTGTAGAAGCATCGCAATCACATCTGCGCCGCACGAACTGCACGAACTCCCGTACTGTTCTCTGGTTGAGTACTGACTAGACGCTTCTCTCTTACCCACGCCAAGAAGACCGTTCGTTCATTTGAATGTCATGACGTCATCCAAGAAAGCCTCGTATCCAAAATGTTATTTCCTTTTCCCGCAATTTAGAAATGTCCCTTTCTATTATAACATGTTCTTTTATGAATTTTGAATATATAATTACCTTTTTAGGATTAACCGATGTTTACTTTATATTTTATTAAATATATCGCGCGACTTTTTAAGGTTGGTAGACTTGACTTTCGAACGTATATTTAAACTATGTAGTATGACGTCATGACTCGCTAATTTCAAACCAATAATGCGTTTATCTTACAAATTTAACGACTATTATTTACTCATCCGGCAATTAAATTAAAACGTGTCTTTTTCAAAAGCCCATTCGATCGGAAATCTAAATTTCGGTATCAAAATGATAACAAAGAGTTAATAGAAAATATAGAAAATAGTAACAAAGGTTTAACAGAAGAGATAGAAAATAGTAACAAAGGGTTAACAGAAGAGGTAGAAAATAGTAACAAAGGGTTAACAGAAACGATAGAAAATAGTAACAAAGGGTTAACAGGAAAGTTAGAAAACGAGATAGAGAAAATAGAAAATAGTCAAAAAGAGTTAAGGGGGGAGACGAAAGCTAGTAGGGAAGAGATAGTAAAGTTAGAAAATAATCAGGAGTTAAGGGAAGAGATGAAAGCTAGTAGTAAGAGTATTATGGTAAACCATGAAAAAGTTTTAGAGAGTTTTAAGGACGAAGTTAGGAGTGAAATTGATAACGTGAGACTGGAGGATAGGGAAAATCACGAGCAGGTTAAGGAGAAAATAAAAATGGTTAAACAAGAAAGTAGTATAGGAATGGGAGAACAGATAAAGATTGTAAAACAAGAGATTAGTACAGGAATAGGAGACGAGGTTAGGAGTGTAGATAAAAGTCCTACAATATTTTTCGGGCAGGGGGCACCGTCAGGAAATATTAGAAGTGATGTCAACCGAGAAAGATATCGAGGTCCCGTACCGAAAAATGGTAACTATTACGAGCGTAGGAGGAGAAATCATTTCAACCATAACCATAGGGGCCAATTTGAAACTTTTCAAAGAGGACGGAACGCCCAAATTAATTTTCTACAGGCAACTAGATTTTCCAGAGATAGAGGGGGATAATTCCATAGAAATAGGTGTTGTTCTGGAAATAGCTACCATGAGTATACGGACATGATTAGGTTTATGCCAAGAAAAAAATATGTAAATTATAATAATAGCATTTATAAGGTAATTATAACTGTACTGAATAGTAATTATGAAAAGAGGGTATAATTGTGAACAAGTATTAAGTGTGAACTTTTGTATTTATTGGCACCAAACTACGTGAAGAGTACAGGAAAGAGAAGGGAAAAGGTAGAGTTTCAGACCCTGTTAAATGTTGATATTGCGGAAGAATTATTAATTTGTTATTTTCAGTTGTACCTAGACTAGTTACGGATCTTATAATTGAGTATGATAGTCTATATGCTTGGAACGCTATTGTGAACTTCGAACATAGATTTTTGAAAATTGTTACGGAAAAAGACACCATTGTCGTGCCAATTTTAGAGGACAGTAATTTGGGTATAATTGCAAGGGATCAGGTAGATGAAGAAATTCAGGAGAAAACATTTGTCGTGGAAGTAATAAATATTGGAGCAATGGAATTAGCAGAAGTTAAATTAGATGAATATAATGATATTGATAAGAAAAACGTCGCTTATAGAAGAATATTATGATATTGATAAAGAAAATGTCGCGTATTGAGGATATAATGATCTAAGTAATAATGTTAAAAAAAAATGAAGTATAAAGATCCCAGGTTAAACTCGAAGGAGAAGAAAATAAAGATGCATGATGGGGTGAATGACTGTATCGAAGTAGAAAATTTGTTAAGAGAACAAGTGAACCAAGCAAATAGATTGAGCGAAACGTACTTAGGGGAGAAATCATAGGTTAGAAATATTGTATAAAGGTACTCAATAATTACAGCAAAATTTGGGGAACATAATTTCGAACTAATGGATAAGAAAACTAGCAAATCTATAGGCCGATGGCATGAACAGCTACTGAGACCCTTTCGGGAACCTTTAAATATTCCTGAGAGTACGTAAACGCTATGAATTTCCTGAGGCTGGTTAGAGCATGAATGTACAAACCGGATAGTGTTTAAGAAAAAAAAATTGTAAATAGATGCAAGAAAAACAACTGAAGTGAAAGAGTGGATAACGTATCTATAAGAAAAATAAAAAAAAAAAACAATCTAAACCAGCAAAGACTTTTGCAAAATTTTATATAGAAGCGGAAGATAAGAGAAAAGAAATATGTAAATAATAGTCGATAAGATAATAACTGTACAATTGTAATCATGAAAAAGGGTATAATTATGTATTTATTTATTGAGTGTGAACTTTGTACAAATGTTTTAATTGAATTTATGTGAAGGGTGATTTGTATGTATGTATGACAAATGTTTACAGGACAAACATAACCATGTTAAAATTATAAAATGAATTGATGTTAACCAGTTGTGAAAGAAAAAAAAAATTGTATATAATCAGCTCAAGGTTTGCCGATCGATCGCCTAATATTTTTGAAGAAAATTGTTTTCGGGCAAGACATAAACATTGCAATATTATTGTATAATATGACAAGGTCTATGGGGGGGCATTTGAAGCCGAAATTGTGAACGCCATAATTATGGATAAAATACTGCATCACATGGCGGAATTAGATAATCAGAAAATGTTAAAATTGTTACGTGTATAAATGTACGAGATCTGGGAATATGAGTTGTGACTAAAATTGTCAAAAGGTAGGAAAAGGTACAAGCAAGTCATTAGTGGTATATTCCAGGTAGTCAGCCTGATACATAGGTATACCGGTTTTCCTGGAAATCGCTCAGCGCCGGTGTGAGCCGGAAAACAAGGGATGGTCGATTCTTCGAAACCCTGTTGCTAATTAGGAAGTGAAAGGTACAGAGAGCGTCATAACGCACAGACACTTGCCTGCGAGAACCCGAAGAGAAAGGGTCGTTGAGAGTTGCCCTCCAGAACCCGGCGGGTCACTACACTCGTCGCCCACATCTTCAGTCACGAGACTTGTATTCCGGATCCTCAAGTGTGAGGACACATTATAGTTAATATTAACGATTTTCTGTCTTAGTAGAGACACGGTAACGACTCAACTAATTTAATAACGATCGGCAAATCTTACGCTTTCTTATTTTGGTGAGAATAAAAGTGTTTCAACGAAATTCTGGTTTTATTCGCAAACACCCACGCATACCCTGAGATTAAAGTCACATGCCAGAGCAGCCGCAGCAGAAGACCAGAAAGCAGCAGTCGGCGTAGGAGAGCATGGGAGGAGAGACGAGCCGACATCAACTGAAGTACAAGTATTCTAAAGCTTCTTTAATTTGTTCCTTTCTAGTAAATTATAATGATTTTGTTTACGACAAGAAAATAGCTTTTTGTTGTTTAAGCAACAAATGGGTAAGAATTACAGCTTTTTTTGTAGGTTGGACAAGCCGGTAACTGATTTCTTAGTTTTCAGAGATGTTTTTATATTATTTAGTGCCAATACTTGACCTCAAGTTAGCCTGGGTCTATTTTTAAAAAAAATATAAAATCATAGTCCTTTTCTTCTTGGGAGTAATTAGATGATGATGATGATGATGATGATGATGATGATAACAATAACAACAATAATAAATAATAATAAATTATATTCATTATGTTATATTGTTACTATTATTATTGTTGTTGTTATTGTTGTTATTAATAATGATGAAGTCGATGATTATTATTGTTATTAATAATGATGACGTCGATGATGGTGGTGGTGGTGGTGGCGGTGGCGGTGGCGGTGGCGGCGGCGGTGGCAGTGGTGGTACAACAGCCCTTGTATCTGGCCCTACCACTAAAGAGAGCCTCCTTTCAAACAAAAGGTTTGGTATTTATCAAATAGAATGCAATAAGTGCAACTAAGTTTATATTGGGAAATTAAAGAGAAGCCTGGTAACAAGGGCCAAGGAGCATTTTAAGTGTATAAAATACAAGTATGTAGAAAAATAAGCAACAACACATATGTACACAACAGGAAAACATCAATTGTTACCATGGGAACAGATTTTCATCTGGAAAAACAAGAAGAGTAGTATCTTCAATTTCAAGAATGCTGAGAGGAACTCATTGCACAGCCATGGATAAAATGATTGAGCACAGTAGGAGAGCAGAATATTTGTATGAGTAAGTCCTATGCTTTGTTGGAGGATGGTTTGCACAAGTCAATATTTCCAACATGCAGCCTGAGTTTATTGGTAGTCTGTTCCATATGTTATCCTCTGTCAGACACACAAATAGGCTGTGTCTTGGGTCACCACTTGCACTTGTATTTGTTCCAGATACAGAAAGGGCAGTGTAGCAAATTGCATATTTGTGTGTCTGACAGACATATGAAACTATCAATAAACTCAGGCTGCATGTTGGAAATATTTACTTGTGTAAACCAAGCTGTTACACAATATTGGACTTACAAATGTTCTGCTCTCCTATTTTTTTCATGGCTGTACAAGTTGCCAGAACCACCACCAGAGCAGTCTACAGATGCATCAGCTTCACCAACCAAGTTTTTACTCTTAATTGAACTCTGAAGCTTGGTAACAAATGTTTTAATTTGTATAGATGAACTATGTTTCATTTATCCATTTTCATGGTGTAGGGGTAGTATGCCTAGCTTATAACCTGAAATGTTAGGGATGAATTACCTGGGCATGAGTTTTTGCAGGGCTTCCCCTTAGCATGAGATGACAGACTTGTTATTTTTTTTTGTATTCCATCTCTCAAGCATTGCCCACATACAGCCTGTGTGTTTTAAAACACTAGCAGCAGGTTGTTTGGCGTAAAAAAAAATTGTTGTCATCTAAAGGTTACTTAAACCCAGGACATAAAGTATTTATCGGGTAGTTATCTCTGATGTGAGATTTTCTTGTGGTCTACTGGGAAAGTATGAATTATTTGGGTAATTAAATGTCATACTGACAAGTTGGCCATCGTAGCTTAGTGGTTAGAGCAGCTGTGCATGAAGTGGAAGATCCGTGGTTCTAACTCTGGTTATGGCATTGAATTTTTCAAATAAATTTGTGATGATTTGCACCAGTAAATAACTCAGTATTTGAATGAACATTAAAAACATTTAATACTGTTGATGGCATTTGTATAAATACTTATACAAGATATATTTAAGTTGAAGCATAGAAGAATTACAGTAATTAACAAAAGTAAATTATGTTTATACATTTTACAGATGGCATAGTAAATGAATTTCCTGTATCCCGCTTGCCTGAGGACAAAGTTGTGGACACAAATGGTGCTGGAGATGCATTTGTTGGAGGTAATAGATGTAATGTTTGTTTGTTAAAAGGACCTTTGAATTTAAGGTGTGGAAATATTCTGTAGGTGTGTTGATACCATTGAAGCCAAAATTTGTGATTAAGAGCAGTAGTGGCCGAGCCATCACATGATGAGGGGATGCTTGAATGAGAGATCCACTGTACTGTGCATGTATAGTTATTACTAGGGCTTGGATTTTTAGGTGCTAAAAACTTGGAAAATATTTATTTCTTAAGCGCTAAAAATGTCGAAAATATGTGCTAAAAAGTAAAAAAATATATGCTAAAACAAAATATTTTTAAGATCTGAGTAGCTGTACTACCTAATACTATTACTACCTATTACTCACCAGACATTATTCTTGGAAGGGATAACCAAGTACTGTAGAATTACTGTACAGACCGCAAGATTCCTAAAATTTTCCATCCCGAAAGATTTGACAACTGTCACGAAAAATTATCTTGAATTTTGAAAATGATCACTCCACGTCACAAGAAGTCAGTCTAGCATCATTATAACATGTTATGTCACTCACACTGGCATCAATAATTTCTTTATGTTGCCCATCCAGCACATTTGAAATGTTATAGACTGTTAAATCCACTAATTTTCGAACACTTTCTTGCATTTTCTTTTTAGGGTTTGTGCTGCAGGATCAAAAAGAACCTTTGTTTTTTTTTCACATCCTGTACTACTTGAACTGCTTTTCCCAAAGACATTCCTACTGATTCCAGTTTCTTTATGGAATCACAGAGGAAACCAAGATTTGCGGAAAAGTATGCGAAATCACTTAATTTTCTCAGCATTTTGTGGCAGTTGCACTACTTTTCACTCCAGACATGTTTGATCCACTCTGAACTCAAAACTGTGAATAAGTAATTTCCCAGCACAACACAACTAGAATGTCGTATAATCTCTGTAGATTCACAAATGACTAAATTTGATTATACAGTATCAGTGTATATACTAGCTGGGTTGTGAAGCGATAACAGGTGCAGTGGAAGAATTCGCCGTTCTTATCTTGCAGGTTCATGTAGCTAGAGTAATCAGGATGTTTATATTTTCTTCCAACTGAAGGGATACTATAGCTGACATATCAGTTCTTCCAATAATGAACAACAAATTGTGACATCTAGCATGTGGAACTGAGCATTAAAGAAGTGGATGATGACTTGTTAAAATAATTTGCTGCTGCTTTTATGTCCTTTATGTGAAAATTATTTTAAAAATGTTTTCTTTTTGCGATTTTTGGTAATTTATGTGAATATCCAAAAATATTTATTTACATAAAAAAATCAGAAAATATGCATGCAATAAAACTTAAAATATTTGCTCTGGTGTAAATATCCAGAACATTAAACTAAGTTTGAAGTTCTTACTAGGACGCAAACAAAATATGTATTTACCAAAAAATCCGAGGCCTAGTTATCACAGTAAATTAGTGGAGAAGGAAAACCTCAAATGATAATTCGAGTATTTCCATACTGTAGTGTATCGTAAGTAATTGCAGCAAATTATTTGACTGAAATTCCCTGAAGTGACAATTGTACAACAGATTTTAACCCCTTTTCTCGCTCTGAGACCTAAATGAAATCTTAATTTGCCTAATTTTGTCTATACAATGCATAGAGCTGAAAAATATATGAAAACAGCAGCAGTTTAAGTTAGTATCTTGTTTATTTATACAGCAGAACCATGTTTTAATGTTCCTAACATATAACAAAGTCCCAGCAAGTATACTGTAAGAGCATGTTACTTAAACTGGTAATTTACGAAACCTGGTTTAATAAAAAGTCCACTTTTAAGAAACCTTATTTTCATAAATTTGTGAACATATACCCTAAATAATGAAAATGATTGGTTGTGGTAGTGCAGTTTTACTTCTATCACAGCTTGAATCCAGCGACCTGGCATCAGATGGGTGTTATACTTTCAATTTCTTAAGCTTCTGGTTGATCTCATAAATTTGAATTAGCTGTGTGTACTAGACAAGTGTAAATGTGTAAAGCAGTGTATAGTGCTCAATATTTTATTTTTATTTCGGGGATTAAAGTGGCTGCAAAGTGAAAGAAAGTACCAGAAAGTAGCAATACTGTGAGTTGTGGAAATTAATTCCAGAATTTCTTTGTTTGCATATTGCAAATGCTGATGGGCATTTTTAAGATAAAGGTTTTAATTTAACATTCAGAAGTAGCAGCATAGTGCTGCTATTACAAAATGTAAGCATTAATATGCTTTATCTTTTGCGCAAGTAAAGGAAGTTTTCATGAAATTTTTTTGTGGCAAGAAGAGAAAATATGTCTCTTCGTGCTAACATTTGTTGCGTTTTAGACCTATATGGTCAAGATAAGCTTGCTGCGGTGGATCTGTAGTACCTACTTCTATGGTTCCAGTGGGGTCTCGCAAGGTGCTGTAATGATGTGCTGTCCTTTTAGCTTAAGGTTTTCTCTTTGGAAAGAAATACATAAGATGTTCCAGACATTGCTTTTCTTATCTCTATGGAAACAGCAAATTCTTAGTTTCAGGCATTTCTGAATAAATATGATTTTCAAATGGGTTCTATTAACTTTGTAGCAATATATGTACGTAACCCAGACACAATCATGGACACTGTTCAAAACATCATTATTGCTTTTCTAAGCTCACACTTCAGTGACTTTATGCACTTGACTAATAGTATCCATAGGTGAGGAAATACTCTTTTCTTCACTTTATTAACACCAAGATGTATACAAACTATAAAAGATATCTCAGGATAATATACTCTCACAGTTATCACTTTGCTGCTCATGCTTTGCAGTATAACTTGCATAACTGTTTAATATCCAGCATGCCGCTGGCTACCACTGCTGTTGAATCAGATGAATTATGTGGAAAGCTCCCTAAAAGTAACTTATATGCTAACACTGAGGGCCTTTGGATTTCACTGCATCGAATCAAGTTTTTCTCTCTTATTGGACTTCTAGAGCTTTAATTTTATTGGCTGCAGCTTCAAAACTTAAATTCTAACGGTAGCAGAAGTAATTGTGAAAGTCTCTGAGCCAGGGTTGCCAACCCATACGATAATTATGAGGCATACAATAATTTTAATGTTTGTACTCATGGTTGCCAACCCTTAAGATAATTATGGGAGTGTACGATAATTTTGATACCAGCAAAATATCATTTTCACTGGTTTGTCACACCAGCGAAATGAAATTAATTACAAATAGCCACACCAGTTTTGCTCTCATGGCCTCTCTCCATCCCGTTAAGGCAACTGTTTCATATCCTACTAAGCCTCCTACCCTTTATCCTCTTGTTGCCAGTGTGCCCAGATCTGATAATTTCAACGAAGAAGGCAATGTTCAGAAAATTGATGATCAATAGAGAAAACTTGAAGTACGTGAGATTCCGTGTGAAATAAAGAACACGCTTGAACCTTGCAGTTTCTGGAGTACTGTTGAACACATGTCACCTTGGCGAAAATACTGATTTCAAAGAATGGAGTTTGCATTATCAGTGAATTCGTTGCCCCACAGAAACATTTCTAGTGGAAGTTTTTTTTCTAAATTGGGTTTAATAAAAACCAAAACTAGCAACAGATTGGTGCTAGATATGGTAAATGGATTTATTCTGTCATCTCAGCTTATTAAAGAATGTGGTGAGTCCGAAAATCTGGAAGACACCGAGAAGATGTTAAAGTTTATCTCAACAACAAATTTGTATAATGCTGCAGCAGTTGAGAGAGATGATGAACTTTCAGATGAATAGTGCGAGAAACATAAGTGCTAAAGCTGTAATACTGATTGAGGTCATCAATCTTGTAAGTGGATACCATAAACACCAATACTATTACATTCTCATAAGTGTTATTCTGATACATTTATTGTTGTAGCATTTGGTTCATGATGTACGATCATTTTGAATCCAAATCTATAATTTTGAGTGGCCCGTATGATAATTTTACTTTTAAACATTGGCAACCCTGCTCTGAGCACACAAAAATGGGTTCTCACTTGGAATATCATAGGAACCCTTGACTTTTATGACCTAACGTTCTAAGTATTACAAAGGACTGAAAGATGCCTTGCTTGTACTTTTTGGCTAGAATCTTGCAAATTTCCTTCTGTAAATGTACAGGAGTTTGTTAATAAATAACTACTCATGAAATGGAAACCAAATATACATTCTCTTAAGGACCTTTTATTCATAGAAATTTCAAACAAATTGGGGCAACATAGATAATTGTCATGTTGAATGTTAATTGCTAATTACTTAACGAACCTTGCATAAACTTGCCTTTTATGCTAGTGATAGTGGCTGGAAATAACACTGTACATTTTAAGGGAAAAAGCTGGAGAAATTGTATTAACATTGAAAATAGATGGTTTTCTAACCACCACCATCACCACCACCATCGCAACCGCCACTACCACCACCACCACAACCACCAGCAGCACCACCACCACCACTGCCACTGGCTGCACCGTAGCTGAGTGGTTAGACCATTTGCTTCTCACCAAAGCAGCCCGGGTTCGATCCCAGGCAACCGCATGAGGGATTCATGGTAGATGAAGTGGTGCTGGGGCTGGTTTCCTCCGGGTTCTCCGGTTTCCCCCACCAACTCATTCCACCAGTGCTCCATCTTCATTCCATGTATCATAAATGTCACAGCCTATGGTGCCATAGTAGTAATATCGGGCATTAAACACTACAAAAAAAATAACCACCATAGCCACCACCAGTGCCAACACCATCATCACCATCACAGCCAATACCACCATCACCACCACTGCCACCACTACCATCACTGCCACAGCCATCACCATCACCATCACCATCACCACCATCACCGTCACCACCACAGCCACCACCATCGCCACTGCCACCATTATCACCACTTCCATCACCACCACTGCTACTACCACCACCACCACTGCTACTACCACCATCACCACCACTGCAGCCAGGGTTCAATCCCAGATGACTGCATGTGGGATTTGTGGTGGACAAATTGGCGCTAGGGCGGGTTTCATCCAGGTTCTCTGGCTTTCCCCGCCATCCCATTCCACTGGTGCTCCATCTTCATTCCATGTATCATCAGTGTCACCGCCTGCTGTGCCATAGTAGTAAAAGCGGGCGTTAAACACTACACCACTGCACCACCACCGCCACCACCTTCACCACCAGTACCACCATGATCACCACCACCACCACCACCAGAACCACTGGCACCATTACTATTGCTGCCTTCACTGTTGCCACCACCACAGCAACCAACACCACTATTACCACCACCACCACTGTCACCGCCACCACTGTCACCTCCACCACCGTCACCACCACCATCATCCCTACCATCACCCCCAACACTGTCACCATCACCACCACCACTGCCACCATCACCATCACCAAACCACCACCTCCACCATCACCACCACTACCACCACCAACACCACCTCCACTGCCAATTCGATCACTACAACCGCCACCTCCACTGCCACCACGATCACCATAACCATCACCAGCACAACCACCACCACCACCTTCACCACCAGTACCACCATGATCACCACAACCACCACCACCACCACCAGAACCACTGCCACCATTACTATCGCTGCCTCCACTGTTACCACCACCACAGCAACCAACACCACTATCACCACCACCACTGCCACCGCCACCACTGTCACCTCCACCACCGTCACCACCACCACCATCATCCCTACCATCACCCCCAACACTGTCACCATCACCATCACCACTGCCACCATCACCAAACCACCACCTCCACCATCACCACCACTGCCACCACCATCAAACCACCACCACCTCCACCAACACCACCGCCACCGCCGCCGCTGCCGCCGCCACCGCCACCACCACCGCCACCACCACACCGCCACTGCCACCACCACTTCGACCACCTTCTTTTCAGATGTTAATGGAATTAGTTCATTGTGCATCACAACAATCCATTTTTGTCAGACTGATCTTTATGTTTCAGGTTTCTTGGCTCAACTGGTACTGAAAAAACCATTAGAAACTTGTATTCGTTGTGGTATTTGGGCAGCCACGGAGATAATTCAACGACCTGGTTGTACTTATGAGGGAATTGCCAACTTTTCAGAATAAATTCATGCAGCAAATTTGATCAACTGAATCAGCAATGCAGTGTGATGTGGGATTGTTGGTTGGTTTGCTGAGGAAGTTATGAGAGGAAAATCTACTGTGTTATCGGCTGGCTACGGCAAGGTGGGGAACTTCTCGAGAAAGAAAAGGCTCTTCTTTCAGGATGTGCAGAGAGCAGATAAATGAATACTTCTAATTTCCTCCTTCATGTGCCCTTTTATGTTGATTCAGACCCAAACTAAACCATTTTCCTTCACTCCCTTCACACAAGATTTCAATTTTGCCAAGTCCCATTATAAAATGTAAATTATTGACGTTAATTCCACTTACTATGCCATAAAACTCTCAGTTTTGTTCCCTGTATCCTAACCATTTTCCAAATACTTAATTTAATTGTTAGTGAAGTTTGTCCCACTTCTCATTTGACTTGCAACTTCTGTAACCTGGTACCGCTAAGACACAAGGACACTTCATAATAATGTTACTTCACAAAGTGCTGATAGTACCATCGTTCGGAAATGAGGTCGTGCACTAAATAAATTTCTTATTCATGCCCATTTTCTAGTTTTCTTGAGTTTATTTTCTAATCAGTGGGTTTTAATTTATTTTATTGGCTCACATGACAAATTCTATTGATTCTCCTATTTTGCAAAGCTCTTGCTTCTTGTTCCTGCAGATATCAGATTATTCTCACTTAATTACATATTCTGAGTGCTTGGTGATTTTAGACACCTGGATTTCCCAGTATTTGCAACTTCCCAATTTGCACTTTCTCTTCACTTGCAATCTTTTGTTCCTAATTACACTTGCCATTCAATGTGTACACCAGCCATCATCAAATGAATATTGTGTCAATCTTCATATATTTATTATTCAGTCTTAATATTTGCTGCAAATAGAATTTAATATTTATTCCCTTTTAGTAATAAGTCCCTTTATATTTTGGTTGCTTAGGGGACTTTCTTTCTTTCTCTTCTTATCCTTTATTAGCATTGGTTTTCGCTTTTATTCTCTTTAATATGCCTGTTATTTTCATTTTTTTTTTATTTGATTGGACAGATATTACAACCTCAAGTGCCTTTTAATAAATGGGAAATATTATGTACCAGGACAATGTAATTTTTGTATTACTTTAGAGATAAGGTGTTTCAGTTTTCATCTTTCTTTTTTTTTTTTTTTGGAATGCAAGCCAAATGTCACAAGGATTCTAGCAGCAGAAGGACTGCTTTGCAACTCAGGTTAATTCCATGAGCATGCCAATTATGATATTAAGATGCAGACCACTGCATCTCAAATTAATGCTGATGTAATAAACAACTAAGCATAAAAGAGCCACCAGTTCCATAACTCAACACATTTTCCGCTAAAACTGACTTTGTTTAGTTTGATAATGTACAACAAAAATGCTCATGATTGACTTCATTTAAACTAAGATTTTGTAACTTTGCCTTACAAAAGCTATACAAACTTTCACATCAGTGCCTTTTTTATCTAATGGGATACAGTGATGCACTCCACACAATGCATCATAAATATTGAGAGTATTTAGCTTAACTAGAATTGTGCTTATGCTCCTCTCAGCTTCAACTATACAGTGCTCTCCATCAATGGAGATAACATGCTAGTAGTATGTTTCAGCACTTTCTATTGTTGTGTACAGCAATGGAACACTCTAGAATAGCAACTTGGATGAAACCTAAGCATTGGAAACTCCTTAACCATAGTCAGACATAGTATCATGTGATTGTATGGAGGCAAATGCTGCATAATGCCATCCTAGTTGCTCAGTGATACATTTTTGAATGTATACGTTTAAAGGTATTCCAATAAACAAACATGTTTTACATGTGATACTGAAGAAAGTCAGGGATATAAGGAATGTGGATCAGATGTATTTTAAGGGTCTAAACAATGAAACTGCTGAATGGGCTGCATCCCTGTATCTCATATCCAGAAGAATTTTTTAATTTTAATTATTAATTAATTTTTCCAATACTTGTGAAATCACTTGTTAATGTGACTTGACTAACTCAAGCAGAGCTCCTAATTAGGACCTTATTAGCTCATGCAGAAATCAGGAAGCATTTAGATATGTTAATTCATAAATATTAAAAACAGAAGCACTATTGGCAGTGAAGTGTTCATGTTTGAGTTTGATTTTTTGAGTCACCTTAGTACACTTATCTTCACTTTGATGTTCTTGATTGAAGGTAAGTGTAAAAAAGTGACCAAAACTAAATCCAGACATGTTAATTAGTCTATGATGTGTGCTGAGCTGTGCAACCAAATCAACAGCAGACATTTTGAACAATTACTGTAAGCCACAGTATACTTTACAGCTGTTTTTAATATATAAACAGGTATTTGCAGTGAATAATTTGCATTGCATTTTCTTTGTTTGGTACTGTAAAAATATATCTCCAGGCCATAATTAACAATATCAAAATGTTTGCGGTATTAAAAGGGAATATGGTTCATGTGAGCAGATTTGATGTGTAGAATACAAATAAGTAGAAGATTAGTGTCCTTGTTAGTTATATTTGCAGGTATAAATGTTTCTTTATTAGCAAGCTAACAGTTTTCTCACAACACAGTAGCTTCCAGTTTAGATGTGAACTCGCTGACAAAATGTGGATTTTCATATTTCAACTACAACATAAATGAAAACCTTTTTAAAAATTGACTATAGTCATTCTAATCGCATAATGTGTCTTTTCTAGGCTTTTCATCTCATCCCTTTTTTTCTTTTCTTTTTTAAGTGATTTGTTTGGAAAAATATATGCAATACCTATATACTTCCAGTACAAATCTGACTTGAACACAAGGCAGTGATGAAATTTAAGACTTCAAACTTCTCCAGAACGTAATAGTTGTTCAGTAGAGCCAAGTTTTAGAGCTTAATAATTAAGCTGTTATATCTGCTAATCAAGTTCATCTACTTAGTGCGGTGGTAGCACTGCTGCTTAAGCAGGAGACCTGTGTTCGATTCCTGGTACTGGGTTGGGGATTTTCTCCTGGTGGGAGACCTGGTCTGGGGTGCACTCAGCCTCGTTATGTCCCTGAGGGGCCAATTGAGGAGCTACTTGATTGAGAAGTAATGGCCTCTGGTTGCGTATACCGCATAACCGACCAGGAGGAACTGGGGCACTGATCACATCCCACCTCCAGTACCGCAACCCACTCGTGATGCTTGTGGCTGCCAGAGGTGGGAATGCACTGGCTGGGCAATAGACTTTAGCATGGAAAAGGTTATTATGTCACCATGGGGGGATCTGGTAATCAAGTTTCAGTATGAAAAGTTATAATTCTGCTTTTATCTTTTTTTAAATTTATGGACCCTCTTTAACCGCTGTGGTTCTCACCATCCCATTCTATATTGGGCATGAAAGACAGCTTAATTTTGCTCACAGCCCCCCCCCCCCCTTATCAGGTTTGAGATTCCTTTGCAAGCCATTAATCTGTGACATAAGACCACTGGCTTTACTTCCCTTCACAAGGAAGCCATGCTAAGGATTTTTAACTATAATTTTGTGTCATCCTATTTTTCATATTGTATGTACTTAAATGTTCATCCTTTTTTGAGTTATTGTTTCCTTGAAAAGATGTAAACTTACTGCTATATATACTCTTCTTTTCAATTCAATGTATATGCAAATCGAATTATAACAGATCAGGTGTAGTCTTTTGTCTGTTACATCTGAAATATTATTGATATTATAAATGACAAACATTTTATCATGATAATTGTGTTAGCTGTAACATTTCTACTGTGCTGATCCAGAACTAAGCATTTTATTGTAATTATGAGTATTACAACCTCTTGCAAAGAGGTCATAAACTATACCCAGTGGTAGAGTTGCAAACATAACACCATGTTAAGTGATGACCTTGGTAACACAGAGTATATGGAATCTGTCAATAGTTACGAGACTTGTAAGATATTAGGAAAGGGCTTTTGCAATGGTGAGGAGTGATATTTCTCAGTAGGGACTTACAGTAATGGAACTGTCACAACATTGTTACATTCACATGACCTTCGTTACTCTTTCTTCAACAAATTATACTCACACAAGCTATTCTTCCATCTAATTTATGTTATTCTAAATAACATTTGTAGAATAGCTGTTATTACATATTTCCTTGTGAAGACATCTATATCTTGGTCTTTTAATATTTTCATTAGCTCTTGTTTTTTAGGCTGGGACATGCCTCCTGCATTCCATTGTAGAATTCTTAAAGTATTGGAACTGTTGTGATGAAATTTGCCTAAAGATGTCCCCACCCGGAGATCCGATTGGGGGACAGTTTTAACTCCCCCAAAGTCAAAGCCGAAAGAACCAAGTGTCCAGAAGATGTACAAAACTGGAGAAGAAAAGCAGCCATTTTTAAGAAAGAATTAATTACAGCAAAAAGGGCCAGTTTCACAAATTTTGTAGAACATATGGACTATAGGAAAGATGGAAATAAAATATACAAATTCCTTAATAAAACAAAATTATCAAAAAATACAACTGAACCATTAAAATATAATAACAAAAGCTTAACTACAGATAGGGAAATAGCAGAATCCCTTAACAAGTTTTATGCTCAGTCACAAAGAGTACCCCAAGCGTATAAAAACAAGATAAGGCTATCCAAAAAACTATCAGAGAAACTAGTAAGCCAAAAGGTATACGAAATGATATTTTTATTCAGGATTTTAATGAAACAGAACTGGATTTAGCAATAGAACAATTACAGAACAAAAAATCTCCTGGACCTGACAAGATCCATCCAGAGTTTATTAAACACCTTGGCAGGAAAGGAAAAGAAATCCTACTTAAACTGTATAACACGTGTTGGAGAATGACTGTACCTTCCGACTGGAAAAAAGCCATTATCATCCCGATTTTAAAGAAAAACAAACCCTCAAACAATATTAATAGTTTCAGACCAATATCTTTGACCAGTGTTATTGCAAAAGTGATGGAAAGAATGGTGGCATCTAGACTTAACTGGTTCCTAGAATATTACAACTTAATTAATAGTTCACAGACCGGCTTCAGACAGAATCATAGTACAAGTGAAAATGTACTCCTACTAAGCCAAGACATCAAGGAAGCTTTCAATAGAAAGGAGGATACCTTGGCAGTATTCATTGATTTTAAATCAGCATATGACTCAGTCTGGAGAAATAAATTAGTTGAGAAGTTGCAATCAATAGGTGTGAAAAGTAACATGCTTAAGTGGATAACTCAGTTTATTTCACAAAGATTTTGTGCCACAAAATATAATACATACATTTCCAAATATAAACAAACACACCGAGGACTTCCACAAGGTGCTGTTCTGAGCACAACACTCTTTAACATATATATAAATGACCTTCCATCAATAATAAAAACTTTAGAAACCAAAATTGCTTTATTTGCTGACGATGTAGTCATTTGGACTTCAGGCTCTTCAAAAAAACCTGAATTAATTAAAGACAGAATAGAAACAGCCCTAAACAAAGTACATGAATGGAGCTCCAAAAACCTCATGACTATCAATGTGGAAAAAACAAATTATGAATTATTTACACTAAAATACAAACCAGTTAATATTAGCATAAATTATAATGGTAAACCACTCAAAGCAGTTGATGATGCCAAATACTTAGGCATCACTTTCGACAGAAAGCTAAGTTGGAAAAAACATATAACAAACATCTCAGAAAAGGTTGAAAAGAAATTGCAAATCCTGAAAAGGTTAGCTGGTGCTAAATGGGGCTGCTCAAGGAGAGTCCTTAACACAACATACAAAATGTATATTAAACCAAACCTCTTGTACTGTTCTGAAGCTTTAATAACAGCAGCAAATGCTAACATCAATAAACTTGAACAAATACAAAATCAGGCTCTTCGCCTAATCACTGGAGCAGTTAAATCCACACCTATTGATGCCATGCTTGCCTTAACACGGACCCCATCAATAACAACAAAAATAGAAGAACAAGCATTTCTCCAACACGAGAAAATGTTACGACTGCCAAACTCTAAATGGACAGAAGAGAACCTCCCCCCTTCAATCCTTAAAACTCATAGTAGTTTCCTAGAAAAGGTAACACAGATTAAATCCAAATTGAACATTCCTAACACCAGAGAAAATCTACTTATTAGAGAAAATCCATTGGAATTATTGCAACCTACCTTCAATTTGGAATTAATAGAGGAAATAAGTAAATCAGACACACCAAAAGAAATACAACAACTTCTAGCTCTGGAAACAATCAATACTAGGTATCCCACAGAAGAATGGCTGCACATATATACTGATGGATCCTCGAAGGAAAACCTTACTGGAGCTGGAGTTACATGTTCACATTTTTCCTTTTATCATTCTGTTGGCAGAGACACAACAAATTATGATGGAGAAATAGAGGCTATATACATTGCTCTCCGACAATTATTAAATCTTCCCTTAAATAAATTTAACAAGGCAGTAATTCTTTCGGATTCTAAAGCTGCAATTCAGGAAATATGTTCAAATACTACAAAGAAGTCAACAAAAATTAGAGAATGCTACAAAATGTTAATACAACTCCAAAAAGTTAATAAGACTGTTCATCTCCAATGGATTCCAGCACACTGTGGAGTCATGGGGAACGAAGCTGCAGACTCACTTGCAAAGAAAGCCACAACAATAACACAAAAGTCTAAATTCAATTTCTCATATTCCTCAATAAAACGCTTGATCATTAAAAATTTTTGTCATTCATACCTACAAGAAATAGAAACAAATGCCAAAGATAAAAAATGGATTACACTACTTTCCAATCCAGATATAATCCCCCAGAGACCAAGGAAAACAGCTGTTGCAGCCTTCCGACTATTGACAAATCATGACTGCTTGGCAAGTCATCTCTACAGAATAGGTATCTCAGCCTCACCGATATGTGTCCTGTGTAACGATCCAGCAGAAATGAATGAAGAACACTTGAAGACCTGTGAAGCATTAAGATCAGAAGAAACTACAGTTCAAAAGTATTGGAAAGCACGAATGCTAATGGCTTCATTGCCAGATGCAAGGCACTAGAAAACAACAACAACATATTTCCTTCTAGCTACAATGGAAATAAGAGAATGCGGTAGGCTTTAAGCCCAATATATTCAACCTGGAGTACGCAAAGACTTCATAGGCGTATGTAAAATTTAAAATATACATACAGTGAATATAATACGTTTTCTGAATGATCACAAATAACGAAAAATGGTAAAATTTAAAATAAGCATCAGTCACTATAATGTATTTCCTGAACGATCACGAAAAATGAAAAATATTTCATCCAGCGAGGATTGAATGGCCCTCTGTTCAAGAATCCATTTTTCTTACTCTACCGGCCTATCTAACAGTGGTATGTTACAGCTGCGCTTGTTAGTAATTTGTATTCTTTGTTTCAAATGCCGACAACAATAAAAATATCTGCAAATGTACATTACTGACATGATTTATAATCATTCAGTACTCAGTATATTTTCATGCCTGTTACGAGCAGGTTTGTTTTCTTTACTCAAAGTCTCGCATTTCATTCTTTATGTAGTGAACTGATTTTCAGATTATCACCACTGAATTTTGTTTTATTATTGTGATAGTGGACTACTATTTTAATTTTTGTTGTAAGATGGATAAATTCGTTACTAAGAGGAAAAAAATCTGATTCATTGCACTTTGCATTACTTTCTCGACTCACTCTTGTACAAAGTATTCTTGTAAATGCTTATTGTTCTATCTACTCCATCTTCAACATAAACATTCAGAAATTGTGTTATTGCATATTTCCATGTAGGTAACAATTGGAATAGGAGAATACATTAGGCCTAAACAATAGTCTTATCTTTTAAGAATCTGGTTGCTATGTGATGGCTTTGGTATTCCATTCTTTTTGCAAGGCCAGAACTTAAAAAATGAAAAATGAAAGACAATTTCCTGTTTGAGAAAAGTTTAAGTGTTGGAAAATTCAAACCAATAATGAATATCTGGGAAATGGTTAACTGCTCAGAAAGTTTGACATAAATCAGTTTCTTTAATGAGATCTACATTTCTTATGCAGTTAAATTTTGCCTATCTCTTGCAGTTTACCAGTTATGCAAAAGTCATTCAGAAGGAGGAGGACTGCAGAGGCTATTCCCAGAAAATTCAAGATATACATTTAATTTTTCATGAAAATATCTTCAACATATGGCATTTTAACCACAATCATTAGAACCATTTTTGAGAAAATAAAAATTTTTAAAACCTTTACCATGTAAAGGGTAGTTTGGGGTGGGGAGATTTACTTGAAAATCTTTGTGTTGCATTTTTGGCAGATGCTGAACTTAAATGCCAAGACAGCTTGGTATCTAATTCTTGGGTAGAATGCAGTACCTTCTCTACCTTCTAGAGAAAATCAACATACATCATTCAGTGTCATGAAAAATATCTTACATTCCTTTATGAATTACAGTGATTGCAGTATAATAGGTTAAGTTGAATGTAACAGTGGATGTATAGCACTTTCTTCACTAGTGCTTGCAACCATTTAAATAACAGAAAATATTGCAATCCTATCATATCTTTGAGCTATGAGCTTGTTCTCAGATTCACATTGAAAATTGAAAGATTCTGGATACATTCTAACTTAACCCAACTGCATTGCAATTATTGCTGTCATCTGTAAACCCTAAAACTCTTTCACTTTCTATTATGTAACAAATGACAGTGGAAAGCTGAGATAATTTTCTATGTCCATTTCGTTCGTCGAGCATTAAAGCAACAAAAAGGACATCTTTTACTTCCCTTATGCCTAGTATTACAGTCCTTGTAGTTTGACAGCCTCCTGTACGACATACCACCATTCCAATCTATCCTCTGTTTTCCTCCTCCATGATTTTACTCTTAATACTCCTATCATTACATCTTCTAATAAGTTATCCATCCATCTTAACTTTGGCCTTCTGTTTTACCGCGGTCCAATTTTGCATTTATAATTAATTTGGAGATTTCATTTTCCTCCATTCTAACTGTATGTTCTATCTAGTTCAATGTTCCAATTTTTATATCTGTTACTGTATCTCTGGCGCCATTAATTCCATTGTTTCTTTGTTCTTAACATGCCAAACACATGCCATGAGGATGAAGGTCAATCAGTTTTTCAGTCTTGCTCTGCTGATTTAGTAGATCATTGGTGATCATACAGGGACCAATTACATAGTGAAACAGTTAAATCTCACAGCTAGTAACAGACTAGTATGCTATGAACATAATAGATATTTGATGTTAATGCAGTGTTAATCATTACCAACACATAAAATGTACGACAGCACAGTAGTAATGAGGTGGAATTGATAATCAACACAGATTACTTCTCAGTGGTGACAAGTGAAAGCATTCCTGGAACAGGTGTTCATGAATTCTTTCACGAAATTTATCCTGACACCTTTTACTAAGGCTACTCTTTTCGGAACTGGTGCAATAAGTTGAACCTTTATCATGATGCATGTTATGTTATAAAACATATTGCAGTTAGTGTTTTATATTTGTAATCTACACATCAACACATTTATGTGAGCCACAAGTTGTTTGCAATCTTGATTGTAACTAATTCTAAGTTCCTTGATAGATGATAAGTCATCCAGAGACTGGACATTTGCATCTTACAATAGGTCTAAGTGATGAAACAACTCTTTATAGTAGCATTTCTTAAGCAAGCTTTACATAAATTCGAGCAGATTTTATTAGTGTACATTGTCTGCTTGCTTTGATACATGAAAAGCAAAGATAGAATGGAAATGTGTTTACAATTACAATCAAGGAAATTAAAGTTTATGTAAAAGAATTTCATACACCATAGAGCAGTTGTTTAACAAGATGTAATTAAGTGTGAATCTCAAGATTTAATAATTTATGTTGTTCATAGGTACAGCATTTTCAGTTAACACCAGAGTGTTAATTATTGTGAAAGAGTACCAGAACAACTTAATTTATGATACAAATATCCAGTGTAGCTTTCAGACATTTGACAAGTAAAAGACCTGGTAGACAAAAGTTTATATTTTATGATATGTCCATTTTTGTGAGTGTTGTGCTTATATCTGCAACTATTTGACAGTCTTTTTCATGGTTATATTTTATTTTAATACAGTTGCAAAATGAATCTCAACTGTTAAGGGTATTTGATTCAATTTATTCTTATATTATGAAACCTGTAATATACTATGAAACATTCTTGGAATACTCCTGAATCCAAAACTCTTAAACATTTGCACTTTTCCTGATATATTGGAACAGTTCCTAATGCCCTTGCATTATATGCAAGCTATTGCCTTCAAAATATTTGACATATTTAATGAAATATTATGAACTTTATATGTCAGAATTTCTTCCCCGTGTATCAGAAAATAGTAATGTTCTTGCTGGTTATTGCAGACCTTATCAGCAAAGAACATGGATCATCCATGATGGAGCGTGCAAGTAGTTTTGTGTGTTGTTTAATTTGGAACACAATATTCTGGGATTGTAGTCATTTATAGTTCTTTTGTATTAGTTTAGTTTTGGGTTGTTTGTCTTGGAAGCTGTTAACCGGAGAAATTCCACAAAGCAGTATAGTTAAGTAATAAATATATAGGTTTAAAAGATATTAAAAAAGACATATGAATCCAGATCTTTTCTTCAATCAGTAATATACTATTACTTTTGAATTTGTTCAATGCACATTTGACTCCAAAACTATCGTAGCTCAACAGCAGAGGAGAATATTGAACATGTTATCACAGAGATTCACCAGATTAAAGCCTGATACTTAACAGTTTGTAAAGTATTATTTTGAAAAAGACAAGGATATTAATATAACTTAATGTAGTTGTTTATATATGAATTGCTTATTATCGTCATTTGTTGTACTTAAGAACACTTTTGTGTGCAAGATTTTATTGATCAATTTGTAGATATTATGTTTTTCTTGGTTACTCACTGTAACTTTGTAAATTTGAGGAATCTCAGAAGTAAAACAATAATAAATTAAAGAAATGTATTGTATTTGTCTTCTCATTTATTTATGAAGTTACACGAGACTATTGACAACGATGAATGCATAAAAGTGTGGTCTCCCACTGCCAGATTATTCATTTGAAAGTTTTTCACTGAATTGTCTGATGTAAACATACTTATTAACATTGGAAGTATTTACCTCATCAGAAAGCAGCATTTCCTGTGACATTCAAGACCTTTAGAGACAGAATTGCTAGCAAGAGTGCTACCTATATTGGAAAGGTAAGAGTCATGGCTAATGCATGCATTTTTGAAACCATTATACAACTGTTACACATATTTCCAGAAATCTTGAAGCTCACGCACTCCACTTTGGCCATGGGTGAAGAGTTTCCATACTTTCTATTACCTGCCCATCACACATGGTATCCTACATCAGAAGCAGCTGAGTCAGCAGAATGTTTCAGTATGGTTTCAGGGGAGACCTCCATTAGCTACTTGCGTATTATTTCATTTTGAACAAAATGTGTCATCTAATGATGATGATGACGATGACGATGACAACAATAATAATAGCAACAACAACCACCTATCACAAGCATTTACAAAAGGAGCAAAATCTCAGTAAAAAGCTGTCATGTCAATGAAATACATGAGAACAAATATATACATTTATACAGGTATTTGTATAATTGAACAGGTACAATATTTAGGGCCAAATGCCCTAACAAAATGGAAAAAATACAATTATTTAACTTTTTATAAACTATCTTCCATATATTCCCTTACCGAGTAGTATGACTTTTTTACAAACATGTTTGTGATTGTTTTACTAAATGATTTTATATCTTTTATTTGTCCTATTTTAGTGGGTAATTTGTTTGAAATTTTTATTCTTGCACAGCGTGGACTTTTTTCAAACATTGTTAGTGTATTTAAATTTACACACCTGAAGCTATTAACAGTGAAGCAAATTGATCCACAAATAACACAAAGTAATTAGAGAATTACACTTGGCTTCAATAAATTGAGTTACACTCAATATTTCTCACGATCGTTTCGACACACTTACGTGTCATCATCAGGTGACGTGTAAATGTGTTGAAACGATCGTGAGAAATATTGAGTGTAACTCAATTTTTTGAAGTGAAGTGTGAGTCTCTAATTATTTTGTGTTATTTGTGGATTGTTAATCTATGTTCTAGTGGTTTTAAATTGACTTTGGTTCTGGTTTGATGTAAGGTTGTCTCATAACTTTGTTCATTTTGCTGGTAAGTCCCACCTAAAATGCTTGAAAACCCTGAATCCTCTGTACACTCTGCCTAACCACCCCTACGACTTAGAGGTTAACAACCAGACTTGCTATTGGATACGTCAGTGTGTTTGTTACTGATGTTGGATGGAACAGTGTGAACTTATGTTTACACACTATGGAGAAAAAAAAGGAACATTTTCGACATCTTACGCTGTTTTACTAAAGGGCAAAACAGCCAAACAACACTGGTAGAAAATTTGTGCTGTCTACGGGGAAGATGCAATAATGAATCGAGCATGTCAAAAGTGGTTTAGTCGATTTTGAGCTGGGAATTTCTCCCTAAAACAGAAAGTTTGGTAACTACTCTGCCATAGTTGTGCTGCAGTTGGGGTGTTTTCCCAGGCATTCATAGTGATTGAAACATAACGAGAAACATATTAATGAGACAACATAGTCATGTTGGTTTTGAGTACCATATAGATTGTCGAAATTTACATGCACATATTTGCAAAGTTCCAGTATATATTGAGATGGGAAAGTTAATATTTCTAGGTTTTTAATTAGTTCTCTACAAGATTCTTTTAACCTGTGTGTGGTGTTACATGGATTGTTTTCTTTTGGCTTTTGAATATTGATTCCCAGACTGTTGCATGACCCCAGAGAATTTTTCCATACGTCACAACAGAATGAAAGTAGGTAAAATAGTCTATAAGTTTGTAATTTGGGACAGGCAGAACATATTAAAACAAGCACAGTTTAATCTTTTAGTTATGTATTGTATATGCTCCTGCCATTTTAAGTGATTATTTACATATATTCCAAACACTTCTGCTGAGGTAGCCAAATTTATATTGATAACAGGTAACATATTATCTACTTTTGTTTATGTTTTGAAGGGCATAACAGAAGTTTTAGATGCATTCAGTTTTAGTCCATTGCTATTAAACCATTTTTTAGTACAGTCATTGTTACAGCCATTTTCTGCATCAGCTCCTAAGTTACTTATTGGTTTTACCCTTACTGTTGTGTCATCGGCATACATTATTGTTTTCCCGTTGATGTTTTCAGGGAGATTTATATAATATGTAGAGTAATGATCCCAAAACACTTCCCTGTGGTACCCTGTTTTTTATCATGCTCCAACTTGAGAATTACTTTATGTTTGCAGTTGTTAAGATAGGACTGGACACATTTTATTGATATGTTATTTACACTGTAAAATTCTAGCTTTTTTAACAGTGTTTCATGATTTACACTGTCAAAAGCCTTTTAATTTGCACATATGATCAGTGAAGCAGATTGTTTTTCATCCAGTCTTTGAGATGTCATTCATGGGGCTTACTAGTGTTGGTATTGTTGAATGATTTTCCCTAAATCCATGTTGTGAGTCTGTCAGTTTGCTATAGTGATTTAAAAATGTAATGAATTGTGAGTGTACAATGTTTTAAAAAATTATGACAAAGGCGGGAAGTATAGAGATGGACCTAAAATTTTTAAATTCATTACTTCCCTCTTTGTGAATGGGCTTCACAAGTGCATATTTCACCCTATATGGAAAGATGCCAGTCACCATTGATTGATCAATTATTTGAATAAGTGCTTCACTAATTTCATGCTTGATTTCTTTTAAGAATGAAGACAGCTCATCCCTACCCTTGGCTTTTTTGGTTTTAAAATGTACAGTAATACTTAATGCTAAATATAAACACCATTTCTTGAGCGTTGGTTTGAAGGAATTTTGTAAGCTGTTTTTATTTCTTCCGATATCAAGTTAGAGAGAGTCTGTGTGTGCATGTGTGGTTTTTTTCATTTTTCCAATTGTCTGATGTTTGGATATGATTTTTTTATGTAACATCCCAAATTAGGTAGAAAAAACAGTACCCTGTTTCTGTGAAGTGATATGAGTTATCCATGAAAATAATCACTTTGTGAATCTCTTAGGGTCTGTGTTTATACATTTTGATGCAATTTTTCTGTAGTGCCAGCATTTTTTCATGTGTACCTTAGCTCTGATCTGCATAGCTTAATCCCATATATAAGATGTGAAAATATTACCCTGAAGTAAATGTTAATCATTAGGCATGCAATGTGAAATCTAGAGAAGTAGGTACATTAGTATGTAAATTCCCTACAGATTTTTTTTTATGTGTTTAATATGGCATGCTTATCAACACTAGGTACTTAACTCCAGTACTCCAGCTACTTAAAAGGGCAGAGTGATCCAGAGAATATTTGTTAAAAATATAACAAATATACTGCCGGTTAAAATTTGAAACAAAGCACTGTATTTTTCTTCAGTTTTGCAGTGTACTTACGCTACTCCATACAAGACTTTATATTACACTGAATTATGTGTTTCTCAAGATCTTTGAAATTGAAACATATAGTTGTACAATAGGACCAACTTTGTTTCAGCAATTTCATAGGAATCAAGAAACACTTCCCCCCAAAGCTTTCTGATTATCCATGAAAAGGCCACCAATTACTGAAGTGCTTTCATATCTTGGATCAGACTGAAGTACATGCCACAGTTTGTCACTCTTGCTTAGGTTGCATTACCTGGTCTTGCACCTTAATATTTAGGAAATCTAACAATTTCAGATCAATGAACTGTTTGTTTCTTGTCTCAAGCTTTCTGATCACCTATGAATCTAATGGGCAAGTTTGCATTCAGATTTTTATTGCCTTCACATAAGCTGTGAATTATCAAGTTTATTTACCTAAGACATCAAAATATGAACTTAAACATGTGCATTTACCGTGTTTTTGTGTAATTTTAGTGTCTAATTCAGCTCTCATTTTACATTTTCTTTACATAAGTTCCTTTCTTCCAAATACTAGAAGTTTGCAGCACATTTTTGAAAGTAAACAAAATTTGTAGCAAATGCATCTATGTTCAGTACTACATGTTGTTGGTATATTTTATAGTAATTTTAGTGCCTTTCAGTTTTAATTGTATTTCCTTGGGTCTGATGGGCTGGTGGAAATTTTCGGTGCAATTTAAGCACAGTGCAACACAAGAGTAGTAGGTTTTGTAGTAATATGATTTGGGTTTTACTGTTTGCTTCTCCCTTTTAATTTTATATTAGTTTTCCGTAAGTGCTGATAAAAGATTAACAACAGACCTTTGGAAATGTGCTCGGAACATATTTTATTTCAAATAATTATAACCAAGATTTCACGTAGCAAAGAGAATATTGACAGTAGTCACATTCATTCTTTTTTCTTTTTCCAGCGATGCGTGTCTCCAAGAAAATAAACTGAAGAGATAAAACTCGCACATTTTTGTAATTTCTCACGTTTAATACAGCGTTATATGCAAGGAATTAGATATACTTAGTGAATCTTTCTAGTAAGTAAGCTGGGAGATATCTAATAGATGAGCCAGTTCCAGCACGCTGAGGAGTCAGAAATGCAACAGGATTAATAAACCTACCATGTGGTCCTTTTTACAAAATGGCTGGCTATTCTAAATCCCAGGAATGCCAGTTTATGCTGATTCCTACAAGCAGGTGTTAATAGTGGTGCAAAAAAAAAAAAAAAAAAAAAAAAAAAAAAAAAAAAAAATTAATTTGTTGTTTAACGACGCTGTCAATTGCCAGGATCACATCAGCGTCGCCAGTGTGCCGGAATTTCGTCCCGCAGGAGTTCTTTTACATGCCAGTAAATCTACTGACATGGAGCTGTCGTTTTTAAGCACACTTAAAAACCATCAGCCTGGCCCGGGTTTGAACCCGCGACCTTAATAGTGGCACAGAAAATAGGCTTTCCAGTTCCTTACAAAGTGATTTTTTCCGCCCCCTGTTCTTCATCCTCTGCAACAAACAAACGCGTGAATGCAAATGAGCCCCAACCACAACAGAGTGAATGCCTTGTTGTTCTGTACAAAGTAAATGTAGTGCCGGGATTACGATGAACTTGTCTTAAGGGGAGGCATCTGTGAAATTTGGGCAAAAATGACAAAAAATATGATTTTTTGTTTTTTGCCTTAAACTTATGTCTGTACCTTATACTTTCAGAATCTGTAGTCATTTACGCCATATTGTCATTTAAAAGGCTGTTGGGTAATGATTTGAATACCCATGTGCAAGTGGGCGTCGCTCCTGAAATGCATTTCATTACCTCACTGCAACAAAATTGTGTACAATTTTGAAGTTTAGGCAGATGGATAGTGCTGGTGAATGCAAGCAGACATCTTGTGGGACTTTCTGCAAACATTCATCCAGGTAAAACAGTGCTAAAGTATGCCAAAATTTTTGTCTGTGTACATGTGTTAACGTTGTGGTCGTGTTTTTCTGAATTTTATATCACAATTTTTATTTGTCAAAAGAAATTGCAAATTGCAGTAACTTCGGCTATTATTTCATTCAATATGGGTTGTGAGACTACTCCCTATGGAAAGGAAAGGGAGACAGCTGGTAAAGTAAGTCCAGTCAGAAAAACAATTAGCAATGTTTGGGTTAAGCAAAGATTAAAGCAGAGTGCACTAAGTACATTAAATACATTCAAATCAGGGGAAAAAAAAAAAAAAAAAACACACAAGTTAGGGGTGGCAAAACTTAAAGAAGAGGAAGCTAAACAGTTAGTCAAAGGACCTGTGTATGGTCCAGGGGAATTCTAAAGCAATATGTGTTGTACACTTAAAACTTCAAACTCATTTTTCTTCACTTTCTATTTTTTTTTAAATTTTTCAGTATTCAAAATACACCTAGTGGAATTGTTAATAGATTTCTTTAAAGTTTTGCACACATGTTCTTAGATAGTTGCTTCATAAAACCTGGTATTTTAAATGGTCTAGATGGAGTAGTTTAATTGTTATTGAATTTTTATTTTGGAAATTATTAATGATTTGAAGAAAAAAATGGCCATTGGAGTATTCAATGTTTTTTTCCCCAAAACTGTTTGACATAGCTAAATAAAAATACCAGGTTTTGTAGACATTATTAGGGGGAACATATGGTTACACTTCAGTTCATTTATAAGAAATAATATTTTATAAGCAGCATTTACTATGCTACACTAAAATTGCAGCAAAAACCCCAATAAATATTGCTTTTGCAAAAACTAATTTATATAGAACAGCGAAATTTGGTAAGCCCATCAGATATATTTTGGCACACATGCACACAAATTTTCACATCATTGTGACAAAATTTATCTATTTATGTATTCAGTTCAATACAGTGGAATACACAATTGAACCATATCATGAGTCAATACATAAGAGGATATAAAAAGGTACCCTATAAGGGCCAATGTCATGAGAAACATAAATAGAAAAGAATTTAGTGATTATATAGTATATACAATATAATTAGATAAGTTAAAAGTAGAATTAGAATAATCAAAACATCATAGAAAAGATCTATAAGTTTAGGTATTCTTCAATACTGTAAAAAGTTTTGGTTATTAAATAATTTTTTACCCTATTTTTAAAGGTATTATAATTTTCATATGATTTTAGATGTTCAGGCAAAGCATTATAAAACTTCGCTCCCATATAACTAGGGACCTTCTCTGATAAATGTAATCTGGTTCTGGGGAGATTTAGTAATTGATTATTCCTGGATTTTAGTCATTTTCACAGATGCCTCCCCTTAATGCGACGGGACAGAACGTGAAGTAAGAAACTATGCAGGATGCACTTTCCGTAATGAGAATGATTCTGATTGGTTATTCTTCTACTTAGCAGACATGGCGGGTATTTGAAGCAGCTATGTTTTTCTAAAAAGAGGTTATTTTTTCCGAAATATGAAAAACAAGAGAATACTAAGATGTGAGGTAAAAACATTTTTAAACGGCGAATAAAGTACTATTCTGATGGTCATAACCTATTTTAGGAGCCAAACTAAAGAAACAGAGAAGGCTTTGATACAAATAGTTACACAGCGAAGCACAATTTATTCCTGCATGGCAGTAATCGCCGATTGGTTCAAGTTAGTCACGTGACCTCCAAACTTGATGTAACGTGAAGGGAAAGTTTGGCTTTGCCAAACCCTCACGTTACGTCATGTTGTCATATTAAGTGGACCCTAAATAGCTCCGTTTAATATAATGTGTTAGATTTTCCCGTTACATCACGTCACGTTACGTTAAGTTCATCGTAATCCCGGCATAAGAAATTCACCGCACGATTTACTAAACAATCAGATTTTTGTTCAAAGTGCACATGAATATATATGTGCGAGAAAATGCTAAGCAAGGGACCTATTCCAGAAATTGCAAAAATATTAAAACTAAGCAGACCTACGGTTAGGAAAATTGTTGAGAGAGGTCCAAAAGCTCCTCTGAAACAGGAAAAAAATGCCAAAAAAAAAAAAAGTCTCGAAAATCGATTACTTTGAGTGTCACGTTATTCCAGGGGCGTAACCTTAGGACCTGCAGGGGCTACAATGCAGGTGGGCCCGGGGCTTTAGGGGCCCGCAGAAATACAAATAAGTATTATTAGTATTATTAAGACTAAAAATAATTATAAAGAATAAAATATATACATATACATATATATATTATTAGCTAAGTTTATCTCTTACGGGCTAGTAGGCCGTGGTCTAGAAGACATCGAAGATGCTGACATTTCTCCAGGTACTGTGCTTGGCATCTTCAGGTAAGATGATCCGTTGTCTGCGCTGGCCAGAGCTCGAAAGCATTCCTTTCTTTTCGAGTGAAGGGAAAATCCATTTATGGAGTTCCACTGTGCTGGGAGGCACAGTGGGGACTGCAGGCTTCACCCGAAGGTACTACCCACTAAAAAACCTCCACCAGGTGAGAAGTCAGGATAGGATGTCCGGCAGTACCGCGTGTTGCACCTGCGGACTCAGGGATAAGGTGTATCGGCCGGCCACTAGGGCCTAAGCCAGGTGAAAGTGAGTGCAAGCACGTAAACATGGCCGAGGCCTTGATTTCGCCCTTGGGAATTCAAAGTGATAGTGAGAGGAAGTAAAGGCTGTGGGTTAGAAAGGAGTTATTGGGGTTTGCTGCTGCCTTCGTCGTCCACGATTGTGTGGCGGCGGAAGCGCTGTAGTATGCCCGTGCTATATGGGCGTGCTTTCCCTCGGAGGTCGCTTCTCCAGCATCGTCAGAAGAGTTGTCACCTCTTCTTTGATGAGCCTGCGGAGCGACATGTGGTGTTCGTCCATCTTCCCCTCGAGGAATTTCTCGGTGCGGTTCAGGTCGAACTTGTATGTTGCAGGTGTTGTAACACCCGTCGCTGTTGGCGAGCACGCACCTGGATTCGGAGATCTCTTCCTCCAGGACGGCTATCTTGGCTGTGATGGTCGCCAACTCTACCTGTAAATCCTCCAGCTTTTGGAGGATCACTAGTGCACAGGAGTTATCTGGTTGGGCCGCAGGCGGGCTCTGGTTCTCACTGCCCTACGGCAGGCGGGCCTGGCGCTGGCTGGTGTCGATCGCGGCCCTCAGCTGCAGTGCTGCTTTGCGTTGCCGCGGACGCATCGGGCAGCAAGCTTGCCCGCTTTAGTGGCCATGCCCCTAGCAAGAGGCGCAGAAGTGGCATCGGCGTGCGAGGTCGTGCTGGAGGTATTTGATGGTGTCCTTGGGGGCACCGCAGTAGTGGCACCTCGGCGTTGCAGTGCAGTTTGTGGCCGTATGGCCGTACAGGCAGCAGCGTCGGCAGGGTGGTGTCCAGTTGATCCGACTCCGCTCTTCCCGGAGGGATTCGCCGAGGAGTTCCAGACCACTGGAGAGGGCAGCGTCGAAGTGGCCCTTGTCTCGAAAGACAAAGCGCACAAGAGGTGTAGGTCCCTTCCTGGACTGTATCCGTGTGGCTTTCGAGACTGAAGGCCACAGCTTGGTGACGTAGCTCAGGAGAAACTGTGTCGTGAGGTGCCGAAAGAAGCCGACAACCACGGCACTAAGCGTGCCGAGGACTGTTGCTGCGGCGACCACTGGTGAAGCAGGTGCTCCCTCCTCTGAGTGCAATTGTCAGGTATAAAACGAGGTGATAAATATGTCAAAAAGCATACAAAAGAGATATCTCACATTTTAAATCCTCAAACTGATATTACACTCCGCTAAAAAGTTAAAAACTCTGTCAACCTTTGTTTTGTCATCCGCTAAGACCTCGGAGGTTATGTTTAAGGGCGTTCAACTACGTGGTAATCTGCGCCCTTAAAAGAGTTCATGGCAATAGCCAGATATAAACTTTAATAAAAAATAAAATTACTACTAAAACGGAAAGTATATAAATATACAAAACAGTGGCAAAGGCCAAAATTAAAATAAAGTTATAAATATGTCAAAAGAGTATAAAAATTGTGGATCTAAAACTTCAGATCCTCACTTTCACGTTGCACTGCGCTAAAAACTTAAAAACAGTATCAACCGCTGTTTTGTCGTCCGCTAAGACCTCTGCAGGTCTGTCAGGCAGCTGCAGAGAATCTCGAAGGTACGCCAGTAAGAAATACTATAGCAGCACGTGACGGACTGACAGAAGGTTGTCACACAGCGGGCATAGAGGGACAGGGATCATTTTAAATAGGTAACCATGCGAAAAATTGCAGTGGCCTATTCGCAACCGAGCCAACTTGCCTCATCGCGGCGAGATATGCGACAAGAAGTTACACAGTTTATCGGAACTTCTTTCACTTCTTTAAGCTTATTACTGCGGAGAGCTGACCACTCTTCGTGCCAGCACGAGAGCACCACTCTAAGCCTATAGTTTTTTTTTTTTTTTTTTTTTTTGAATTAACGTCCTCCAACATTGTGTCATATCGGACGAATGAATGAATTGAAATGGGTGAAATGATGCTCAAATGAGCCCGAGGTCCATGGAGCTATAAGTTACCCGACATTCGTCTTCTCAGGGTAGGGAAAACCTCGGAAAAAACCTTACCCGGATAACTTACCCTAAGCGAGATTCGAACTCGCGACCTCTTGAACGTGAGGCAGACACGCTAACCATCATGATACTGAGCGAAGTAACACGTAAGATGGTAATACTGGGTTCCGTGGTTGCCGTCTTTGCTGCCAAATTCGCCATTTCATTCCCCGGCAAACCTACGCGACCAGGAATCCATGCACACACCACGTCAACGTCAGAAGCGTGTAAAAAATCGGGGGCATCCTGGATACGTTGTACAGTAGGATAGGGGTTGTACTGCTCACGAAGGCTCTGAAGTGCACTAAGGGTATCACTCAGAATCAGGCAGTCACCTAATTTACGACGGCGGACATATAAAACGGCTCGGTAAATTGCATACAGATCTGCAGTAAAAATGGAAGTGCTATTTGGAAAACCGAATATATGTGGTTCGGTTCCATAAACATAAGCACATCCAACACTGCTGGTGCTCTTTGATCCATCGGTGTAAATACATTGTCGGTCAGTATAACCTGACAAAAATTCTAAAAAAACACGTGCGGATACTTGAAATAGGCATCGTGGATTTCCGATGTACGGTCATCCCAAGATCTAAATGGGACGTGCAAGATAGCCAAGGTGGGTAAAGTTTCTCGCCCTTGGCGAACATCCTAGGCAGTTCAATTGGAAGCTTCGTTAGAAGTTCCTGGAAACGAAACCACGCAGGCTTAGGACTAAGGGTGCTTTTCCTATAACGTTCTCTTAGTGTAGCGGTGAAAAAGGAAGCGAACATTGGGTGCTTTGGCATACATCTAAGCGCACAACCATAATATGCCAAGAGATCTCACGCCGATATTGCAGAGGAAGGTTTCCGGAATCGGCGTAAAGGCTCACGACTGGGCTTGTTGGAAAAGCTCCTATTGCCATGCGGATGCCCCTATTATGGACCGCGTTTAATCTTCTCAGCACACATGGTCGTGCTGACGAATAAACAATATACCCATAATCTAGTTTAGATCGGACTAGTGCGTGATACAATTACAACAAAATTGTCCGATCCGCTCCCCACGATTTGCCATTTAGTACCCGCAGGATATTCAGGGAACGGCAACAACGTGCTCTTAGTTGTGCTATATGAGACGACCAACTAAACTTCCTATCCAAGATCAACGCGTCTCATCTGCGAAGGGAAGTAAATCTGGACTGAAACGGAGTGAAGGTGGTAATCATCTCCAACGGCGCCAGAAATTAACGCAGATTGACTTCTCAGTTGAGAAAGGGAAGCCGTTTTTTGAGCTCCATTCTGTAAGGTTGTCCAAACATTGTTGCAGGCGCCGTTGTAAGAACGCCGTGCGCTGAGAAGTACAGTAGACGGGGAAGTCGTCCAAACTCCAGTTGGATCACATTTTCAGATGGAGTTAATTGTTATAGCAAACAGCGTACCACTTAGTACCGAACCCTGAGGTACTCCCTCCTCCTGAACAAAAGAATTAGAAAAAACCGAGCCGACCCTTACTTGGAAAAAGCGGTCTTTCATAAACTCCTGAATGAACAGCGGTAGGCGTCCACGTATGTGCCAGGTATACAGGGAACGTAGAATACCTGCTCGCCAGCACGTATCATAAGCCTTCTTGAGATCGAACAATATGCAAACAGTTTGACAGTTCTGCACAAATCCGTTCATTATCTGTGTCGATATCGACACAAGATGGTCTACAGTTGAACGGCGTCGTCGAAAACCACACTGCATGTTAGCAAGTTACGACTTTCTTTCTTACAGGATTATAGACCTCGAGCAGGAATGCCTTACCTTCAGGAGGGAGCTGTTGTAACAATTGTACATGAATGCCGTCTGGTCCTGGTGCTGATATTCGCGAAGATTTAAGAGAATAATTAACTCCGTCATGGTGAAAAGGCGATTGTAATATTCTAGTTTCTAGAACGAAACGCGAAGCCTTGAGATTCCACCTGAGTTTTAATTGGAAGGAACTCAGGGGAGTTTTCCGAGCTAGACACTTGAGCGAAAGCACTGCCAAACGTGTTGGCCACATCAAATGAATCAACAACAGCTCCTGTGGCTGTTTTCAGTCCCGCTATGGGTATATGGGTCGGTCGACCTGCAACACGCCTTAACCTATCCCACACAACCGAGGAAGATGTATGTCGTTTAAATGAGCCTATAAATTTGCTCCATAATGTGTTTTTGCTATCCTTAATGGCTTGTCTGGAACTGGCGCGCATTTTCTTGTATTGGATTAGGTTATCGAGGCTGGCCCCGTAGCGCAGTTGGTAGAGCACCTGTCTGCTATGCAAGGGGTCCCGGATTCGGTTCCCGGCAGGGGGTAAGAATGTTTCTCAAGTCAGGATTATTCCTCGTCCTTCCCTGAGTATCGAAGTACCATGGCGGCGTCGTGGCTCAGTGGTTAGACCGCTCGCCTACCACCTAGGCGGGACCCGCATGTAGTATTCGTGGTAGACGAAGCGGCGTCTGGGTGGGTTTTCTCCGGGTTCTCCGTTTCTCCCGGAATTCATTACACCAATTGCTCCATTATCACCCTTCCAATCATCCATTTCGCCTGCATTTCATATGGTCCTCTTCCTCACTATCATACCCGGCGCTTGGCTCACCACCTGCTTCTAGGTCTTCACTCTGTCAGGTCCGGAGGTCCCTCTGCTCCCCGACAGGCGTCTGACCCTAGGCACTGGCTTGTAAGTCCTAGGGAGTGTAAGTCCTATATAAGGGGAGGGTATTCAGGTAAAAAAGAAAGAAGATGGACTAGGTTATTTAACGTAGGGTGACGCCTTCGAGCACGAATGGCATTCCGATATTCTGCTGTCCACCAGGGGACAGAAAATCGACGGGGGTGGGAAGTCCACCGTGGAATAGATTGTTCAGCAGCAAAGAGAACTGTCTCCGTTAGAAGCTACGCCAAATCATTAACTGGATCGTGCTCGTTGTACGTAAACACAGCCAACTGGGTGTAAAGGTTCCAGTTGGCACGGTCCAGACGCCATCTGGGCATACGTGTGGTACACGTATCTTGCATTAAGAGACTAATAAGACATGGAAAGTGGTCACTAGAGTGTAAATCAGTGATGACATTCCATTGTAAGGAGACTCCAAACTGAGGTGAGCAAACGGCAATATGAAGGTGTGACAGACTATTGAAAGAAACGTGGGTTCTCCAGTGTTGAGGAGAGCTAGGTTGTAACTGTCTAAGAAGTCGACGATGAGCTTTCCTCTCGCACAAGCGCGAGTTGAATTCCAAAGTGGGTGGTGCGAATTGAAGTCTCCCACCAACAGAAACGGTGTTGGTAACTGGGAAACTAGTTTTTGTAAATTAATAGGCGAGAAGACAAGGGAGGGAGGGAAATAAATGTTTCAAATGGTAAACCGAATGGTTGGCAGTAGAGTCCTTACGGTGACTGATTATATATCAGACCGTAGGGGTATTGATTTCATATATACGTCACTTCTGACAGGCGTCAAAGTGCCGCCACGCGACGGAACACCCTCTTCTGGTGAAACATCACACCGTACTGGGGTGTATCGTCTTAGATGAAAAGCGTCTTGTGGACGCAACTTAGTCTCTTGCAAACATGCGGCCAAAGGTTTGTTCGTATTGAGCAAAAGCTCAAGCTCTGGTCGTTGTGATCTAATGCAACATATGTTCCATTGTAGGATAACCATGTTAAAATCTTTATGGGATAAGTACTCGAAGGTAACTCTGTATTACCTTGTAGTAGGAGGTGGTCGATTCAATTTAGCCCTTTTCTTATTTCTTGGGCTTACGCTCCATTCAGGGGCTTTATCCTGCCTCTTTTTTACTGGGGTTCTTCCAGTTTGGGCCGGATCCTGCAGCTCCATGTCCTCTAACGAGGACGACCGTTTCCTCATTGCGAACCTCGGTGCAATTACCTGGAACCGATTTGAAATGGTGACTGGCGAGGATGAAAGTCGCCGATCATAGTCCAATCCAGAACATTCCTCAGAAGAGGATTTTCGAGGAGATGTTCTTGGACTCTTTTTTTCTCCTTAGCTTTACTGGGAGCAATCTCATCACTATCTTTCAGGAAGTCGGACCTGTTGTAGTTGATGTTAAATTTCTTGGGTGAAGCATCATATACTACGGTCTTGACAGTCTTATTCGTAGAGGTCGAAGCTTTTTTTGGCGACCTAGCTGAAGTTATCAGTTCACCTGCGTTTCTTGTAGAGGTTGATACGGATTTAGGCGTCGATGTTGGAAGCTTTGGCTTTGGAGTAGCTCCGACAGTTTTTTCTGATGCTGTGGTGCCATCGGTATCGCTAGTTTGTGTTGCGATTTCCCGCCATGGTACCGGTTTAGCTGCAACCGAGCTATAGAGACCGGTCTTCGGGATAGGAGGTTTGCGCAAACGCATGAGTTTACGGGCTTCCGAGAAGGAAATCCCCGTAACACGTATCTCTTGGATGGGTTTCTCCTCCATAAAACGGGGGTATTCTCGGGAACTAGATGGATGTCCCCCCTGCAATTTACACAACTTAGTATTGTACATGCATCATCATGTGCAGTGCCTCCGTAGTTAATGCAGGTAGCTTGACCATTACAAAAACTGCTTGTGTGTCCAAAGCGTTGACACTTATAACATTGGAGCGAGTTCGGTATATATGGGCTAACTTCAATGGCCTCACACTTAATGGCCTTAATACTTTGCGGGAGATCTACCCTATCAAAGGTAAGGAACAGGATCCCCGTGGGCTGGTATTCGCCACATTCTTTCCGCTGGACTCGATATACCGCTGTCACACCATGTTCTTCTAAATTCTGCTGTATCTCCTCATTGGATATATCCTCCAAAGCACAGAGTCCTGTGCATCTCTACCTTAACCGGATAACTAACTAACAGATTGAATTTTAATATCTTGGCTGCCTGGGACGCTGAATTAGCTTCAACCAGGAGTGTGCCATTTCTTGATCCAATGCAGTTTTTCACTGGGCCAGCTATTTTGTCAAGACCCTTCAGTATTACAAATGGATTCACCGTTGTAAATTTCCGCCCTTCTTCTGTTCTAGTAATTACCAAGTAGCCAGGACCACTCGACTCAGCTACTTGCATTACAATTATCTTTGCGTGGTTTTTTGTGCCATGACGCATTAATCCTCCACCATTGCAAATGTATCCGCTGGCATACTCACATCCTGCGCACGACCCCTGCTTAGGTGAGAGTCCTGGCCTGGACCCTGGGGTCTCACCTCCCAGTGTATAGACAGAGGGACCCAATTGCCTTCAGGAGTGCATCAGCTCATGCAATGGCCCCTCTCCGGGACCGACCTTTATCAGCGGATACGAACCCAGGTCCTACATGATAACCAGGGTCTGGGAATTACGCGGCTACCCTTTCACCTCTTGCATCTCCCCATCCACCTAAAACCCTCGCGTAGGTTAACCATCAGACTGTGCTCAGGGAGGTATCAGGTGGGAGGTCAAACCTCAAAAGTGGACTAAAGTTGATTGGACGTCAAGCATATTCCCTCTTACCCCTTAGAGGAACCCAATCAAGAGTAGGGCTTGGGACCCCGGGTGCGCCAAAGCCGTACCTACCATAGTAGGCCCCTGGGGGGGTGTGAAGTTGGGGAGTTAATGTGGCATCCTTTTGGTGGCTGGGGTATAATAGTCCGACTCGTTTGCGGGAAGGTAGGCATTAAAGAATTGTAGGTTGCGTCAACTGGGCGTGCATCCGGTGTTGTGCAGCCATCTGCGATGACGCTTCCACTGTAGGGTGAAGATGATCTTGAGGAGTTGTTTGGCGAGTCGGGCCGGTCGGAGTGACTGCGTAGATTACCTTGTGCTGTGGTGAGCGTGGTGATGACCTCCTCCAGGATGGCCAGGCGGGAGCTGATATTCAGGATCTCTGAATGGAGACCCTGGACTGCATCCAGGCAGGCACGGTCTTGGGCGGAGGCGTCTGCTGCAGTGTCGACTGCTAGTGCTGGCACTGATGGTGTTGGTATTATTAATGCTGATACTGGTGCAGTTGCTGACGTAGTTGTTGCTTTCTGCGCTGCCTGTTGGCTTCCGGGAGCAGTTTGTGGTGGCTGTGGAGCTGGAGCTGAGCTAGTTAATGTAGATGTGTGCTGGGCCCGACGAGGGTGGAGGTGTCACTGCGCCTGGCCTGTATAATGGCTGAAGCCATTGCAGGTGGCACAGTACCAGCGGCGGCGTCGTAGGTCGTTCCCAGTGCATACTGCGGTGAGGCCCGAGCGCCGCAGTAGTGGCACCTGGTAACATTTTTATATGAAATATATTTGAATTTTGAATTGTAAAATTATGTAAATATTTTTGGTAAAATTTTATTAGATATTAGGTTGGTATTTTAAATTGGAATTGTGTTATATATTGTTTTATATTGAATTAATATTTGTATATAAAATTTTAAACATTAAACTATTATTTAAAAGAATTACATAAATTTTTAGATGGGCATTATTTTGGTAATTTCATTGGAAGATTTTGTTGTTTTATTGATTAAATGAATTTTAGGAAATGTTTAATTAAAATAATATTTGTAAATGTAATTTATTTAATATTAAAGTATGTATTTATTTGATTTATTTTGGTATATTGATTGATTTTTGTTATATGAATTGGAGGCTTTGTTGGTTGTTTTGATTTGACGAATTAGGAATAAAGTTAATAAATTAATTATTATTAGTAAACGAAATAATTATTTATGTAAATAGGTTAATGAATTTGGAAATTGAATTGAATGATTTTCGAATTTTAATTTGAGTTTATTTTTATTTTGGTTGTTGAATGATGAATACTTTATTAAATTAATGTTTTTATATGTGTGTATATTAGTTTAACTATTATTATTGTGATTGTTTTAGGTATTAGGGGAAATGTTGGCATAGATATTAGATGTGATGAAGTTTACTTTTGAGCATGTTTAATTTGTGTATGTTGTAAAAATTTTCTTTTAATGTTATTGTGTATTATATTTTTGTTTTGTAGTATTTAGATTTTTATAAGTTGTAGAATATTGTTGTTGTAAATATTTTTGAAAGTTAAATAAACGAACAGGGATCTGGAATGTAAGCCCTGGTTTAAGTAATTAGATGCCAGGGTTTATTATTGCAGGTTTTTATTTTATTTATTTTAGTGGTACCTGGGGGTGACTGTGCAAGAGTTGGCCTGGTGACCAAGCTGACAGCAGCGGCGACACGAGACCAAGCGATCAAGGGCAGTTCCGCTGTCAAGGCCACCTATCGGTCACCCAGGTCCACGAATTCGCCGGATCAAGGTTGGGCCACGGCCTGTGAAGATCCGCGTGGCTGGGATGGCGGAAATCCATAGCTGCCTGGCGGCGGTTAGCCAGTAGTGGCATGGGAGGTCTCTTGGGACTCCGCATACCACTGCGCTGTGCCGCCAGGAGAGTGCTGTGGGTGGCCACGGCGTTGGTTGGCGGTACTGGGTCGGCGTCTGCTGTGCTGGAGGTGCTGGCGGCGGCGTCAACGGTCTTGGTGGTGCTGATGGCGCGGGTGCTGGGTCCTCCGCTACTTTTCGCGACGGAGGGCTAGCCGCGACTGAGGCTGCGAGGGGTGAGCTCGGGAGCTGCTGCGATGTCGTGGTGCTGTCTTCTGGTGGGAGAGCAGGCGAGGCAGCACGCTCCGTTGATGCTGGCCGCGCCAAGGGGAAAGCCTTGGGCGCGGCTTTAGAGCTGATCTTCGACGAGGATTTCTTCTTGTTACCCATGTCGAGCAGGAGGTCTGGCAGAGCTGTGGTGCCCTTATATTGTGGGGGCGGGCGGGACTTGTTCCACTAGCTAAGGTGGTGATTAGCTCGCATCGGTTGGCGGGCCGGGTGTAGACGAGGTTTTATTATAGGTGTCGTATTTGTCTGAAATATTTTCTAAGACGGGTATCCATGCTTTCTGTACACGGAGCGGTTCTTTTCGGTTGAAATTGTCTGTGTGTTTGTAGATTTCCATGGCCTCCTTTGTAGTCGGGCATAATAGTGATTGTACAGGACATGACCCGGATTTCTTTAAAGTTGACGTCATGGCCGAATAATAAGGCGTGCTTTGCCACAGACGAGTTTTCTGTTTGTCCCAATCTGGTGGCCACACTGCGCACAGTAGTGCCTATGTATAGTTTCCCGCAACTGCAGGGAACTTGATACAAACTGCAGGGAACTTCATATACACCTGCAGATCTGTGTGAGTGGCGCTTGTCTTTGACCGATCTCAGTAGATGTTTGATCTTTTTTGTCAGTCTGCAGACAGTATCAATTCTATGTGAGCGCAGAAGCTTGCCTATCCGGTCGGAGACATTCCTGCTGTAGGGGAGAAAGGCTGTTGGTACTGTGCCGCGTTCCTTCTTTTCAGTCGGCCACCTGGGATGAATTGCCCGCCAGATTTCCTTTCGTGTGCGTCCATTGGCCTGGAATGTCGAGTTTAGGTGATTAAGTTATTGCTTCAAGTATTTCTTGATTTCTTGTTGTAGAGCCGGGGTGCTCGTTCTGTGAGTGTTTTTATTATTGCTTGTTTCTTCAAGGGTGAGGTTTTATGTAAATATCGATCTGTATACATATGTTTCCTGTAAATATTGTATTGGACACCAAGATCCGCTGTTCTCATGATTTTCACCCGAGTCCTGTCCTCCACAGTCAACTATTATGCCCGACTACAAAGGGAGGCCATAGAAATCTACAAAGAGAGACAATTTCAATCGAAAAGAAGAAGCGCTCCGTGTACAGAATGCATGGATACTCGTCTTAGAAAACCTTTCAGACCAGAGGCACCAGAGGCAGTTCGAGTCGAACGGGGATGATGGCTGCCCCGTCCGAGTGTCTTGTCCGCAGTACCTAGCCGTTATACGGCTCAACCTGCGATGGTTTCTATAGGGCCACAACAGGGATATGTGTTACACTGGGAAACAAATTTTTGGAACAGGGGTATTTATAGGAGCGGGAGGGATGGTTGGCAGGGATTGGTCCGCGAGCGGGCTGTGCGCGGCTGCTGATTGGTTGTTTCCAGCCATTCAGAAGACGCGCTAATCCCTACCAGGGTTCTGGCCGTCAGTCACTCACTGAGAGGTGAACTGAGACGGATGTGTTTCTCTGTTTTGGATACAGATTTTACTTTCGCCTTTCCCATCTTCAAAGTTAAACCGCCGGACTTAGAATGTCCTTTGGTAGTCTTTTTGTTGGTAGTCGGCGTGGCTCTCTCTGGTCGTATTGTCCCAGAGTATTCACCAGAGGGTTAGGGTGGTTCTGGAGTTTGTTGTACATTGTTCGAGCGCGAGTTTTAATCACGTCGACAATGTACGGGATACCGGAATGTTCGTGTAGGATATGGGCAGGAAATATCCAGCCAGTATCATAGATCATCCTTAATGCCCGGTTCTGCAGCGTCTGGAGTCTGATGAAGGTGGACTTCGCCACCACTCCCCAGATCTCACATCCGTACAGGACCAGAGGCGGGATGATCGCTCGATACAGCTGGAGCTTCAGGCTTAAGGGCATGGTTTTGGAACTGAAGATTGGGTATAGCTGCCGGAGAGCAGCGTGACCTTGCAGTACTTTGCCCCTGACGTGATGTCTATACGTCAGCCGCCGGTCCAGCGTGACCCCGAGATACTTCGCCGTAGTGACCCAGGGGATCCGACGGCGCCGAAACACGAGGTCTCGCGGGAGCCGGTTGGCTATCGTATTTGCCAGGAGAATCGCAGAGCTTTTCTCCGGGTTAATCGACATACGCCAGTTCTCGCACCATCTACTGATGGCACAGAGGTGGGCTTGTACTTGTCGGTAACTGTAGCGCGGGTTCTTGTTAGTAGCGAAGATCATGAGATCGTCCGCGTACTGACAGATGTGTGTGTTGGGGTGCGTGGGGAGATCGGCCATGTAAGCTGCAAAGAGTGCCGGTGACAGTACACTGCCCTCGGGGACTCCTGCGCCAATGGGCCTCTCTCTTGAGAATGATCCCTCCACCTTCACCCGGAAGCTACGTTCCTGAAGGAAACTAGCCACCAAGTAAATGTATGGAGGGGGGATTTCGTGCTGTATGAGCTTGTAGACAAGCCCCTCATGCCAAGTGGTAGAAAATGCCTTTTCCACGTCAAGCAACACTGCCACCGTTTTAGCCCTCTCCTGGTAAGCCAGGGAAGCTTTCTCGGCTACGCGCAGTGGTTGCTCAGTCGTGGAGTGGCCAGAACGAAAACCAAACTGATGTTCAGGTAGGAGGCCTTTTTCCTCCAATAGAGGTCCGAGGCGGGACAGGAACAGTTTCTCGAATACTTTCGAGATAACTGGTAGGAGACTGATGGATCGATAACTGGATGGAAAGACCGGATTTAAGCCCTGCTTTAGAACGCACACCACACGCGCCTGTTTCCAGACAACTGGAAAATGACGCATGCCGAGGCATGCGTTATAAATGCGGGTCAAGTGCATCACGGCTCTATGGGGAAGGTCCTGGAGCATTTCCGCTGTTACACGGTCCTGTCCAGGGGATTTTCGGGCTTTTAAGGATTTGATGGTGTTAGTTACCTCGCGAGGGGTAACTATCGGGATGTGAAACTCCTCGTGGGCCGCGGGTCCAACTTCTAAGAAGTCTTCTACCGCTTGTTCCACGAGGTCAGTATGGTCATCGTTCTGTGGATCTTCCCTGGGCTGAAATTGAGTTTCCAGATAGTCTGCTAGCGCCTCTGCTTTTTCCCTCGGTTCAAAGACGAGTCTTCCCCGAGGGCTATGCACAGGATGCTGGTGTACAGTTTTATCTTTCCGCAAGCCTCGGACGATGGGCCACGGTTTCCTCTCCTGGAGGTTTACGTGACGCAACGTATCGTCCCAAGCTGCTTGCCTATGTTTTCTTAGGAGTCGTCTCACCAGGGATTTGAACCTCTGGTGTATTACTCCTATCCTAGGATGTCGGAATCTCTGCCATAGCCGTCTGACAGCATTCTTTGCTTGAATGAGGTGTTTCAGTGGGACAGGGATAGATGTTGGGTTTGGTGCTTCGGTAGGAATGCGGTGTGTGTGAGCACGCACCGCATTTAGGACTGAGGATGAAAACCCCGCGGCCGCCTTCTCGAGAGCCTCAATCGAGTCTATTCGAGGATTTGCTTCCACGGAGTTTTGAAGGGCAAGGACGGCTGCGTCCCAGTCGACTTCTTCCACCCAGTCCGGTACTCCCAGAGCAGTGAGATTAACATCTGAGTCGACCACAACAGGGTTGTGATCAGAGTCCAGAGCGTTAATCACAGAGGTCCAGGTGAAATGGAATGTTTTTAGTGATCATGAAATCAATGATATCCGCGGCGCCGCGTGCCGGGTAGTGGGTTGGACTCTCGGCCCGTGCGCGTGAAGGGCGGGGTTCCCGCTAATGAGACGGTACAGTCCCCGGCCCTTAACGTTCTGGGTGCGGCTGTGCCAGCTTGGGTGTGTAGCGTTGAAGTCGCCTGCAATGCAAACCCTGTGGTGTAGGTTCAGGAGTGCCGTGATGTCTGCTTCATGGAAGCGTCTATCCGGCGGGTCATATACCGCCACTAGCACTAGGTCGTTCCCGCCCAAGGATAACCTTATGGCGGTTGCTTCCAGGTGTTGTAGCGGAGGAATGGTAACAGGAGTGTGGGTGAGATGGTTCTTTATGAAAATGGCAGTACCACCGCCGTGTTGGCCGACCCGATCAGAGCGATGGGCGACGTAACTTGGCATGGTAAACTGTACACCAGCGTGCAGGTGTGTTTCACAGACCATCAGGATATCAATCCCGTGACTGTCTACGAACTCTAACAGGCCAGGTCTCTAACTCCATTCGCGTTCCAGAACGCAGCTCTAAATGAACCCACAGTTCTATGCGCCATTAAGAGCTCGTGGAGTTAAAATAGAGGTCCTTAGCCGTTTGAAGCACCGTGAGATGCTTCTTCACAGCGGAAATCCCGGGGTTGTGAATGGTGTCCCTGCAGCGTCGTAGGATTGGGAGGGAGCGCTGAACTAAGTCTGCGAACCAGGTCCCCAACTGAATAAACTCAGCCATGTCCTCAGATGCAAATGCGTCTCCTACGGATGGTTGCGAGCTGTTTTGAGGCACTGGTGTCTCAGGATTGGCTGGGCCAGTCCGGGAGGACGGGCCAGCATTGGCGGGCTCAGCTGGTCGCTGGTTGGCTGACACAGCTGGAGCTTTAGATGCTGGTGGAGGGGGAAGTTTCTCAACATTTTTGTTGGTATTCTTCCCCACAGCAGGTTGCTTTGTGGTTTTATCCACAGATCGCTTCTTCTTCCCCTTCTTATGGGGACGTTGTTCCTTTGGAGCGATGCTGGGCGTTGGAGCTGTCTCACTGCTCGCAACCGTAGCTGTGGCGCTATCTGGGACCGGTTCAGTTACTGTGACGGCGACCTGGCTTGTAGGGGCCACTTCCGCGGCCTCGGCCTGTGCGAGAGCACTTTCGTGTCTCGCCAGCGCCGCGGCGAAAGAGACCCCCACGCCTGACCTCAGTGTCAGCCTTGCCCTATTTTCCTTGCATTATAGCAAGTCGTTTAGGGCACCCGCGATAGATGCCTATGTGGCAACCATCGCAGTTAGCGCACCTTTTGTTCTCTATTGGTGTCGGGCAATCCTTTAGCAAGTGCTCGCCCGCACAACGGAGACACTTCAGAGGCCTCTCACAGGCAAAACTGGAGTGGTGGAAGCCCAGGCACTTGTAGCACTGGGCCGGCCCCTCCCTGCCGTGATAGGGCTCAACTGTGACTCGCGTATGATATAGGCGAGTCACCTGGTCTATCTTAGGGGTTCCCTCCCCTTGTTTGATGATGGCCACTAGAAATAGCGGTAGGGGCACCTTGGTAGGTTTCCCCTCCTTCACCTTAGTTGTGGTGAGTTGCACCACGGACTGCGGTTCGATTCCGTGTTCGTCCTTCAGGCCGGCACGGATGTCCTGGGGGTCTGTCTCAGAATCAAGACCCCTGATGGCCCTGCGAACCACGTGGGAAGGGGTCAGACACAATAGGCGGGATTTTGTCCGCCTTTTGTGCGGCTTGCTGCTGGGGGGACGCTGCAGGTCCCTGTGAAGGAGCGGGTCTGTCTGGGTTCGAACCAGAGGACCTTTTCCTACGGCTCTGTACCAGGACAAAGCCATCATCGTCCGGCAGTGCAGGAGTTGGGTTCACGGGAGCTGGGGGTGTTAGGGGGACTACTGTCCCTTGGTTAACAAGGCCCACGGCCTTTTTCACCTTCGGCCTGGTCTTGGCCCTAGTGAGTGCCTTGGCTTTCGCCTTGGCGATGCTCACTCGGGGACCGGGTGAGGGGTTTGAGGAAGAAGGTTGGGATGAAACCATGTCAGATCTTACCGTTACGTTGGTACTCGGCATGTCAGTCTTTGTCTGTGCAGTTGCCATTCGGCTCCCCACAGAGGGCCGGACGCCTTGCGGCGCGCCTAATGGGGTGAACCCCGGGTCCAGACCTGAGTCCGGACCCTTGGCTACAACCTGGTGGGGCTGCGGTAGCGTCAGTCCGTCAGTCGGTATTACCGAGTCTCCTCCGGCCTGGCTGGTGTGTGGGAGAGCTCTGCGAGCCTCTGCCACAAGACAGGCGAGTAGAGGGCCAATGCCCACTGCCTGTCTCGAGCTGGGGCAGCTCCGGGAAAGCTGCCTCGGTGGTGCCGTGGTCCTCTTCAGCTTTAGAGTGTCCTAAAACCTGCTGTTCAGGTCTCTTATAGGACACTCTAGATGACTGGTGGCGCCGGCCTGGCAAGTGCTCTTTAGAATCAGTGGGCGCGGCGCGTTGAAGCTGCTCCCTGGCGAGAGGTCACGCTGGCTGTCCGGTTCTCACAGTGGTCCAATAAGCAGAGGCGAGGTGTGGACGATGCGAGGTTCATCCATCGATGATGATGAATGTGATGTAAACACAACACCTGTAATAAGACCTCGCGTACACCCGGCCCGCCAACTGATGCGAGCCAATCACCACCTTAGCCAACGCAACATGTCCCGCCCATCCTACTACATAAGAACGCCACAGTCGTTGCTTCCGAAAAAGGCCAGAGTCAGGAGAGATGAGTGAGTGCGTGTGGTGCATGTCGGTTCATTCAGAAGTTTAGCAGGAGCGCGATTCTCGTGAAAGGCCGGTCAGCGCCGCCGCGAGCGCCGAGACATCTGGGCAACAGCGCCGCGCACGCTGGAAAGTGTATTCTCCACGTACTCCCGGATGGGAGTATCATAATGCAACTGCCGCAATTTAGTGCAAGTGTAAATATTTTCCCCAATCTTTCCCCCAGTCCGTGTATACCCGGACGGATATTGTGTGCAAAGTGAAGTAACGAACGAGTGGTGAAAATGAGTGTATATAATACTCCCTCCTTGTGTAAATAATTCCACGTTTAGTTATAGTGTAAATAGCGATAGTGTAGTGATTGTGTGCAAAAAGCGCGGGAAACATAGCGTACCCACGCCAAGTGTAGCTCCCAGAAGCACTTGCGACTGGGAACAAGAAGGGGAATGGCGTCTGCCTCCCCTGACCCGCCGGCCGCCGAGAGTGGAGCGAGACGAGAGATAGCATCCAGCACAGCCCATCTTGACCTGCTGGCTGCCAGAGAGGAACTGAGCGCCAACGGTGCGCAGGCAGCTATATTTATAAACTCTACAGCCGCGACTGCCACCGCACTCGCCCCGCCCCCCGCAGCCCCATTGAATACAGCCGTCAACTACCGATGAACCAAGGACCAACGCACCAGGACAACCCAGATGACTGAGGAAGAGCTTAAGGCACTAGAAGTAGAGACACTACAAAAAGAAGTAGACGACCTTATAGGAGAGATCATCTATTACCAGAATGTGCTGGCGAATATGGATGGGGAGTCCCAGCACTTCGCAAAACTCGCGCAGGACCTCGGGTTCTGCTACAAAGAACACGCCCTCAAAAAGAGGCGATTAGTCATCCTCAGTGAGGGGTGGCAAACCGTTACCATAAGAAACAAAAGAAACAGAGGAAGCGGCCGGGAAAGCGATTCCGACAGTGAACGTCCCGGCCAGCAGCGCCAAAAACGAGTGTCAAAAGAGAAAACGCCGCCACATCCCCTCACCACGAGGAACACCTACGCGCCGCTAAGGGCAGACAACGAGGCAGAATCCGACGACGAGATGTCAGAGGAACCACAAACCGCAATAGCCTCCACCTCCAGAGACGCCTTCCCTAAACTACCCCCCACCAAAGCCCCCACTCAAGCACAGAAGAGACGTACCACCTCGACCACCACACCCACTCCCACCCCCGCCCCAGGCACATCCAACAACACAACAGACCACCAGAAACCACCTCGAATAATAGTCCCTGACGTCCGACAAACGGTAAAGGTCCTCCGCATCCTGCGTGACTCCCTCCCTGCCGGCACATACAAACTGCAGACAACTAAAGATTGCCTTAAGCTCTTCCTCCAACGGAAGCAAGACTCAATACCGACAATGCAGCTCCTGAAAGACGCCGGGGTAGAAAACTACAGTTTTACTCCACGTGGGGACCAACCTCTTCGCTACGTAGTCAAACGTCTACCAGCTGACCTAGAGGAAGACTACGTGAAAGAGGACCTGGTCCAAAAAGGCTACACCGGCGTCCATGTACGACAAATGACATCACGTGGCAGGCCTCTGCCAAACTTTCAGGTAAGTCTTGACAGGACCACCGCAAACCAAAAACTACCACAGGAACGAGAGGTATGCCATATGATGGTCACCGTGGAGGTCCTGAAAACAAATCAAAATATAACCCAATGCTACAACTGTCAGCAGTTGGGGTACACTTTTAGGACTGCAACATGACCTCACGGTGTGTCCTTTGCGGTGACCTCCACCGTCTGGCTGATTGTCCAAAAAAGGCCAAGCAGGGCGTTGTACCCCACTGTGCAAATTGTGGGGAAACGCATCCTGCCAGCTACAGGGGGTGTGAGACGTTTCGTAACGAACGTCTCCGCCGCCAACTGGCATCCATAGCCAGGAGCTCTCCCAGTGCTCAGCCAGGGCCAAGACCCATCAGACACCCGGCCCTGGTTCAAACAGGCACCTCCTTTGCGGGAGTTACCGGAGGGCAAGAGGCACCAGTGCCACCACAGAATGGTCCCCCTCCACTACCCCAACAGACGCCCACTGGTGATTTGAGTGGGATAAAAGACATATTAAACCTGTTCAAAGATCTAAATTTGCCATCACTAATGATGAAGGCGCAGCCTTTTCTGGCCAAATTCAAGAGCTGCAGCAGCACTTGGGAGAAAATAGAGACCATCATATGTCTCCTCTCAACCCTTTTAGAATAAATGGCCCAAGTAAGGGGAGGCACAACTTTAACCCGCGCACTCCTGTGGAATGCAGATGGCATCCACAGGAAGCAACACGAACTTGAAAACTACCTACGGCGTAACAAAATTGACGCATTCATCTGCAAAACGAAATTAAAACACGAGCACATGTTTAAGCTTCAGGGATATCCAATCCTTCGAAACGACAGAATTGGCAGACAAGGGAGAGGGACTGCTATTTTGCTTAGAAATAATATTGCTCATGCTTCTGTTACGCTACCTGCAATGGCAGCGTTAGAGTGCACAGCTCTCAAAACACGTGTAAATAGTCAAACGGTGATGCTGGTAGCACTTTATCGGCCCCCCAACTCCCCAGACTTTATACGTGACCTCGAACAAATCCTTGCTTTAGAGGAGCATGTTATAATTGCAGGAGATTTCAATGCCCGGCACCCCTGGTGGTTTTCACGCCGGGCGAACGCGGCGGGAAATCTCCTGGTTGAACTTATAACTGATAATGACGACATTGAGGTACATCTTCCCCCAGAACCCACCTTTTGGCATCGATCAGGGCACTTTGACTCTGAGATTTTGGACATCGTACTAACAAAAAATGCGACACTGTTAAATAACTTTACTGTGTATCACAGCCTGGACTCTGACCATCTTCCTGTGCATTTCGACATACAGAGTGGTATTTCAGCCGGTGCCTCTGGCCCTCGAAGGAGGGCTGAGACCGACTGGAATAAGTTTACCTTGGAACTGCACGGGATGGCGCAACCCAGATTTCATACTATAGCGAGGCAGATATAGATGTCGCCATTGAAAACTTTACTGCCTCGCTACACACAGCCAAGAGAAATGCTTCCACATACACCACAAGACCACCCGGTTTTTGCACGTACCCCGAGGTAGAGCAACTCATTGCGCGGAGAGGTAGCTTGACAAAACTGGGGCGATACACCCGTCAGCCTGAATGTAAAGTACCAGCAAAATGGCTACGCAACGTCATTCGGCAACAAATTAAAATCAATAAAACTGAACAGCGGGAAAACAAAATGCTGAGTACCACCCATTCGGACTCTTCTTTGTGGAAATTACTTAAGGCTTTCAAAGTTTCCACGAGCGTCAACTCCGCAACTGAGGCGCTGCGCACTCAAAGCGGCTTGCACTTCTCCGAAGAGGAGAAAGCCGAGGTCTTCGCTGACTGTCTCCAAGACAGATTCACCGAAAACTCAGTGACCAACCGTGAAATAGAACGGGAGGTAGACATGGGTACAAACCTGGGTGGCGCAGAAGCAAGAGCAACAACTACCCATCATAACACCGCAGGAAGTTTTCAAGCTCATTAGGAAATTGCCTAATGGGAAAGCTGCCGGCCCAGACAAAGTGACTAATGAGGAACTTAAGCATCTTCCGAGAAAAGCTCTGGTGCAACTAACAAAGATATTTAACGCCTGTTTGCAGCAAGGCTATTTCCCCTCTTCTTGGAAACGAGCCAAGATTATCATGCTCCCAAAGCAAGGGAAAAGCACCAGACAACCGCAAAACTACCGCCCCATTAGTCTCTTGTCTACTATTGGTAAATTGCTTGAAAAATGTATCCTTTCTCGATTACAAAAACGAGTCTCGGCAACACACGATCTCTCAAATTCACAGTTTGGCTTTAGAAAAGCACATTCCACTGAACTACAACTCCTCAGATTAACTGATGACGTAAGAGAGCAATTTAACAATGGGGCTTCAACGTTGGCGCTATTTCTGGATGTAGAAGCCGAATTTGACCGGTGCTGGCACAATGGCCTCATTTACAAATTGCACCACAATTTCCCGGCTCTTCAAAATTACCTATACTTGCTGCACAATTTCCTAGAAAAACGGCAGTTTTACGTCCAAGTGGGCCGCTCCTCCTCACGGGAGCGAGTGATGCGGGCTGGCGTCCCACAAGGGGCAATAATGTCCCCTTTTCTGTACATATTATTTACTAATGATTTCCCAGTGGACGCCAGATGCAAGGTCGCCATGTATGCTGACGACACTGCAATATACAAAAACCATAGAAATCCACGTTTCGGCCTGGCAGAAATGCAACGTTATGTAAACAACTTCCTCTCATGGCAACATGACTGGAAAATCAAAATTAATCCCGACAAATGCCAGCTGATTCACTTCTCTAAGCGGCATCACACTTTGTCAATGGACCTAACGGTCGGTGGTCAAATATTGCACTGCCGTCAGCAGGTTAAATACTTAGGTGTCACCATGGACCGCACAATGTGTTGGTCCACCCACATAAAAAATAGCGCCAATAAAGGCAGACAGCGGCTAAAGTTGTGCGCCCCCATCTTCCGTAGTAAACAGTTGCGACTGAAGTCAAAACTGATACTATATAGGTCATTTATTCTCTCGGTGGTCCTGTATGCATGTGTGGCCTGGGCCAATGCCTCCAAAACCGCCCTCAAACAACTCCAAACCCTCCAAAACCTCTCCCTCAGAAGAATCCTCTCTGCTCCACTCCTCACCACTAACCAAACTCTTCACCTCGAAACCCGGATCCCGTTCGTCCCGGAGGCAATAGAAAAACGAGCAATGGCGACATGGACGCGCATTAGAAACCATGAGAATGACGTGATCGCCAACATCGGCAAAGGCGAGCCGAAGCACCGCAAGCATACTAGGATCAAAATGTTCTAGAAGCGGCTCGGCTCGCCGACTAATGCGCGTCCACACAGCCTCGTTCCTAGGCCACATACATGTTCCGGCAGAGGCCCTCGCCTCGGAAAACATTCAGGAGCTGCCACCGTGGGACAGTGTATATACGAAGTGTAAATAGTGCAGTGCGCTGGGACGCTTATCTCTGGTGTGCCCAGTGAAGATGTATGTATGTGTGTGTGAGTGTGTGCGTGGGTGAATGCGTGCGTGTATGTGTCTGTAAATAATTTATAAATATGTACATATGTATATATAACACAAAGACGAAACAGAACTCAAAAGAGACAAAAGAAAACTATTCTCGGTGACCTACAGACGGTCACCGTATGGGTTTTTGTATATACCGAAAAAAAGTGTAAATATGAACAAAGCCAACTGTAAAAAAATGTCAAATATAGCCTGTAAGCCGGGCCCACTGTACCGGCACCAGGCCACAATACTTCTCTAATAAATAACTTGAACTTCCGGAAAAAAAAAAAGAACACACATTTCTTTTAAAAAAAGTATACATAGAGAGTAAGTTAATAAGCATCTATTGTACTAAAGCATATATATATATATATATATGACACCACTTACCACTCTTCCTACCCATCACTGTAGCGTAGCTAATGCTTGGTAGGGGAGGGAGCCGACGTGCATCCTTTCGGATGATCGCCACCAGGTGTGACGGAGGCGGGGCCACATCTAAACAAATTAAAAAAAAATGCTTCCAAGAGTTTTGGACTTAGAGGCCGCTTTCGACCGGTGCTGGTACAATGGCCTGATTTACAAACTGCACCGCAATGTTCCAGCCCTTCAAAATTATCTATTCTTGCTGCACAACTTTCTAGAAAATCGCCGATTCTACGTCCAAGTGGGCCAGTGCTCCTCCCGAGAGATAGATAGATAGACAGACAGACAGACAGACAGACAGACAGACAGACAGACAGACAGACAGACAGACAGACAGACAGATAGAGATAGAGATAGAGAAAGGGACAGGGACAGGGACAGGGACAGGGACAGGGACAGGGATAGGGATAGGGATAGGGATAGAGAGAGAGAGAGAGAGAGAGATGCGGGCTGGCGTCCCACAAGGGGCAATTATGTCGCCGTTATTGTATATATTGCTTACAAATGATTTCCCAGTGGACACCACATGCAAGGTACAACACATACAACCACCACAAAAATCCTCGTTTCGGCCTTACAGAACTGCAAATGGAATCACCGAAATTACGTGATCACCAACATCGATAAATGCGAGTCTAAGCACAGAAAACATTCAAGAATAAAAATGTTTTAGACGTTGCACGGCTTGCCAATTAATGCGCGCCTACACTCACTACTGCAGAGGCCTGCGCGTCGGGAACCACAGGAGCCGCAACCTGCCGCACAGGAAAACAGCGGGAAACTTGTATAGTGTAGTGTAAACAGTGAAGCATATATAGTGCAGTGCATGTGTGTGTACGTGTACTGGGACGTACGCGGTATGCCCAAGAGAGATTTCGTGTGTGTACATAAATGTATTTAAATATATCAAAAGAAGCAGTCAACCATCAAAAATTAAAGTAACAAACAATACCAAATAAAACTGCTCTCGACGCCCGCATCTGGTCACCGTATGGGGTTTTCCCAAACCAAAAGGACTAAAAAATGTAAATATAGTTAGTTGTAAACTAATGTAAAATATAGCCTTAAGGCGGGCTCAATGTACCGGCACCAGGCTAAATCCCTTTAATAAAGAAAACTGGAGCTGGAAACTTACGAGAATCACCTAATACCCGTCACTGAGTCAACATGGGTAAAGGCAGCAAGAAGAGAGCAGTAGCCGCCACCAAGCCTCCGAGGGAAGAATTCCTGGACGCTAAACGCGCTGTCTCTGCAACTTCGACGACAAGCGCCGTAGAGGAAGAGAAGACAAGACAGAAATCGCCAGCACCTACACCAAACAAACGCATACCACTTTCACCGGTGTCTCAGTCAACGCCAGCCGCAACAGACGACACAGCCAGAGAATCACAGCCGCACCCCACAGCGCTTCAGCGCAATAGTCCGGGGAGTCCACCGACTAACTCCGAACACACTTCTTCTCAGCGCCGCACAGCATTGACAATCTGTAACCCGCGTGGAACGCATACACGCAGCTAGGGGCGTCACCTCTTGTTAGGCTGGAGATGTTGGACGAGGTGCACTACCGCGCTGCTCTTTCCGACGGGCTACCTATTCTAGGGCAGGTGCTCAGGGTGGAGCAAAGACGGGGCGCCCAAACTATGCCGTGCCGGTGCTGCTGCCAGTATGGCCACCTAGCAGCAACCCACACCGCCGCCCGGTGCTACTACTGTGGCGCTGGTAAACTGACAAACAACTGCACCAGACACAACTTGGCATACCGCCCGGTGTACTGTGCGACCTGTGACTGCATGGCTCACCACACCGGGCAATCAGTGTGCCCTAAGAGCCTGAGAGCGCCTCACAACGCCGAGTAGCCGCGACCCTCTCAGATCGCCCAGTCTAAAGTTATCAAACTAGCCGCACATCCACTCCTCATCAGTAAACAGGACATTACACCAGCCCCAACTCCACAGAACATTCAATAGAACTCTGCAAGACCTCGCTGGGAGGGTAACGAGGTTGGAGGAGGCCCTTCGCCACACTTCGGAAGAGGCCGCCCGAATTCGCGAAGCCCAGCGGGCAGCAGAATAGGCGAAAGGGACACCAAGACATACTTCAAGACCAAACTCGAAAAGATTGTCGAGTACATCAACAGCTCCAGGGTCTCCACCGTCCACAAGCAAATCGACGAGATGCTTAGTGGACACACCGTCATCATTGCTAACATCAACAGCCTGGATGAGCGCTTGGATCCACACTCCCGATCTGGGGCAACCTTCCCTTCCACACCTGTTTTCAACAGATCGTGCTCACTCTCCCTGCCTCCCCCTCATTTACCTAAGAGAAGACTCCACTCACCTCAACTATTCAATCCTAGGATTACTGACACCAAAGTGCCAAGGTCTAACTCAATGTCTCACGGCAAGGGCTTAGATATATCTCTTCACCACTGGCAGTAGCCAAGATTATGAGTATAAGCCCACAAACATCCAGTTTTCATAAGCGGTACCGACACCACACACATTTCCTCAATAAAATATTAAAAATGTAAATTAGCATCACAGAGAAAATAAATAAAGCGTATCAAAACAGCATTACCTATCCTTATCTATTATATATGTTTAATAAATGTTAGTATAAAAAAATTAGAAATGCTAAAAATGCTTCTGCATTCGAGCTCTGACCAGCGAAGAAACGGATCACCTTACCCTGAAGATGCCAAGTGCAGTACTTGGCGAAATGTTGGTATCGTCGATGCCTTCTAGACCACGGCCTACTAGCCCGAAAGATATAAACTTAGCTAATAGTCAGGATGCCGGCCATGAAAGTCTAAGTTTGTACATAAATATTATTATTTTAATATTCAGGCACTTGACTTGTTGCCGTTCTCCTTAGAAATGTAAATATATAAATATGTATAAAACGTAGCCAAATCAAATACCAGTATGCACAGAAATGGTTTAGAACAAGAAATTTCGTAGAACCGGTCAAGGTTGAATTGGGTTTAGCACAGCTGTAAGAGTGTGTAAACAATGTTCTTGTCGTCTCTCGTAACACTGCTTTGCAGCGTGTTCCTTACTTATCACAAAATAGAGGCGCATATTAGTTATTACAAACAACAACAACAATGAAAATGTGATGTAAAAAATTACGCTTACTGCATGTGTAGTAAACCTGAGATCGTATTATGCACATTTTTTCTGAACATCTAACTTTTGTCGCACCTTTATTCGACAACAGTGTCAATTATCCTATAAGATGTGTAATAAGGACCAGTCAACAGCCTACTCAGTTTCTTTCTCTGCGGGAAGTTAATAATAGGTACATCATTAAGTAATATGGTTACAATTTCAATAATACTAAATTCTTATTCTTATTCTTATTCTTCTTCTTCTTCTTCTTCTTCTTCTTATTATTATTATTATTATTATTGTTGTTGTTGTCGTTGTCGTTGTCGTTGTCGTTGTCGTTGTCGTTGTCGTTGTCGTTGTCGTTGCCGTTGCCGTTGCCACTGCCACTGCCACTGCCACTGCCACTGCCCCTGCCCCTGCTCCTGCCACTGCCACTGCCACTGTCATTGCCATTGCCATTATCATTATCATTATAATTATCATTACCATTATTATTACAAGAAAATTACAATTCTTTCCCTTGGGTAATTTCATAAAGGCAACGGCGATATTAGGTCAATGCCACTGCAAGTGGAAACACGTGTGTGGTCATATTTTCGAAACCTAGGCAACCGCACGTGGGATTCGTGGTGGACGAAGCGGAGCTGGGGCGGGTTTCCTCCGGATTCTCCGGTTTCCCCCGTCATCTCATTCCATCGGTGCTCCATCTTTATTCCATGCAGCATCAGTGTCACCGCCTGCGGCGCTGTAGTAGTAAAAGCGGGTGTTAAACACTACACACACTGGTCATATTTTATTGCTTTACTGTCAGGAGCTAAACACATGAAAATATACAAACATTTTGGAGCATAATAGCAGTTAAACGCCAACCAGGAGCGATATTTGCAATACAGTACAGAAATAGAGGTTAGGTGTGCCGATGTCACAACAAAATATGCTTATACTGTGGTGCCAAAAATCCTTAATTTATTATTAAATCCTTGTTCCTTACGAATAGTCAGTTTACCTGTTAGCTTACCACTTCTACTGAGTCACAAAATCGAAGTCGTCATACTCGTAAAAGTAATTGGATCTATGTTTAATCCATCTTGGTCACCGTATTCTCTTGTTCTGCAGCAATTCTTAATTGCTACTTTCATGTTCTTCTTCATTTTCAAACACCATGTTCATCACTCGTTGCAGTGTCATTTTCTTTGCTACTTTTACCATTGTTTTAAACCCATAAACGGAGGGGAAGTGCCCGTAACCCTTTTAACTAGCGTAAGAGTCCTTGTAAACAGTTACCTAGGTTGTAAGTGCATGGTGAAACAGCAATTTGACCAACCCCAATAAATAAAATTATCATTGTAGGTGAAACCAGCTTTTAGTGATTTCTAGTCAATACCAAAGTCGTTGCACAAACATTTGATGGCGCTGCTGCCATGAGGGGAATAACACAATATGGTGTACAATGTAAGATAAGAGAACATTATCCTCTGGCACACTATGTTATATCTTTCACAAAAGGAAATACCCAGCTCCATTTAAATCTGCGCAAAGGGTCACCTAATACTCAAGCGTTCTTGTATTGATAGTATGAGAATGAAACCAGTCGTATGCTTTCCTTGCTGTTGAGAGACATGGCAGCCTTTGGCTCACCTCGCAGTTTAAAAAGCAGTATTTCAGCAATTCTTCTACATTAACGGGCAAATATTGCAAATTCAACTTCACTGCACACGTAGAAAACATTCTTACTGTGTTTCCATTAAGTTGTGGAGTATATGTAAACATCTGATGTGTTGCACTCACATGACTCTCTCTCTCTCTCTCTCTCTCTCTCTCTCTCTCTCTACTCTTGTACTAACCAATCTTACAAACTCTTATTCCTACATCTTCGAGTTAGTTGAGATAAACATTTGTACAAATTATCTTATTGCTTATTTCCTTGTAGGTGCAAGGGGAATATTAGAATACAGTAGGCTTTGAGCGATAGTCAAATCTTTAAAGCTTTGAGATTCCGTTCTCTTTGCACACTTAACAATCAAAAAATGAACAGCGATGCTCCATTTCACGAAAGTTTTAAGTTTTCCGAAACTCACATATATAACAAGGAATATCTCCGAAATGGTTTACCCTACAAGAAAATTTATTCAGACAGAAATTGTGTATTTTAGCAAGATCTACATTTTTTGTAGAGTAAGATTTGGTCTATCTCTAACGGTTTACCAGTTACGCAAAGCTCGTCCAGAATAAATACGACTACAGGGGCTATAGCCAGAAAATTCAAGATATGCATTTCATTTGTCACAAAAATGTCTCAAACATATGACATTTTAATCAAAATCGTTAGAGCCATTTTCAAGAAAATAAAAATTTTCGAAAAGGTTTCCATGTAAAGGATAGTTTAGGGTGGGGTTATTTTCTTCAAAATTTTCGTGTCGCATCCTTGAAATACATTAAACTTAAATACCAACATTCGTTTGTAGCCGACTTTTCGTTTTTTAGTTATGCTGTCCACAGACTGACACACACACACACACACACACACACACACACACACACACACACACACACACACACACACACACACACACACACACGGACCTTTTTCTAAAAGTGCTTTTTTTTATTCAGGGGGTCTCAAAACATATTTCCGGTGAAATCTCGACATCGAATTTTTGGGTGGAACACAATACTTCCTTCTACTTACCAGTACAGAAAGTAAAAAACGACTCTAGTGTTGGGTGGTATGCATGCAAGCGTAAGCTTAATCAGCAACATCCAGTTTGTATGTTTGTATAGCTGAAGTCATTAACGCGTGTCACTGCTATTCACCAGTGAATATATATACATACCCGAATTTAGGACCTCTGACGCCCCTGGGCAAAAAGAAACCCATTTGCTATCCCCCCCACCCCCTTCAACTTGCAATACATATATTACTTAAATTTTTACAACATAGAGAGTGGTTTCACTAGTTTGGATACTTAAGTATGAGTGGCAAACACCATAAGTGAGTTTATTAAAATTCAAGTAGGAACATCTTAATAGAAAGAACTTACACTAAAGAGGCATCAGCCCCTATTAGATGTCAAAACATATACTGTTTAAATAACAAGAGGCTTCCTCCTTGCCCTGTCACTTGCAAACAAGTTTATGAGTTCGTTATAGTCCATTTTCACTTGTAAGTCAGATTCAATTGCAAGAACACTAAGATAACTAAGACGATCCTTCACTTGTGATGTTCTTAAATAATTATTTATGCGTCTTAGAGCAGAAAATGATTTCTCAGTTGAGCAGTTGGAAGCAGGAGTGCTCAAGTATATTTGTAGAACTATGTTTAAGTTTGGGTAAACACTCTCTAGACAGTTACCTTACAGCTGTGTAGGAGAGTGCGTCGCATTTTCATTCTTTTCTATGTAGCTTTTGAAGTGTAAGCATTCAAGTACAAATACTGAATCTTCAAGATCCGAACTGTAGACTTTCTGAAGTCTGGATGATGCTTCCTGAATTTCAAGTGGACTAAGCATCTTCAGATTTGTCAAAAACGTAAATGGTTCACTGAATTCCTTGTAGGAAGAAACTCTGTTGTTCAGCTCTTCAATAAATTTATCCAGAATCAAAAGGAACTTGATGTTTCATGTCTATGCTTTTTTTTTTTTTTTTTTTTTTTTGGTGCAGCTTTCCAGTAATTTTGCCGTCCTCTAAAATGTGCCGCCCTGGGCAGTTGCCCGGTTTGCCCTTACGTAAATACGGCCCTATATATATAAGCAAACATCATTATTTATATAACCTCTACAAAAAATAAGGTTATATAAATTAACAGAATGTTTTCTGATAAAGTTTCTCCTTTAGAGCAGCAAATTACATGACTATATTTAATTCACTTAGCATTGTAATTTTTCTTTCTGTCTAACTAACGCTACACATGCATTTAATGTTCACATTTAGCTTACAATGGATATATGGGGTATTATATCTTCTTCGTGTTAGAACGTCTGAACAAGCAGGGCACAAAAAATGAAAATAATTATTTTAGAAATTTTTAATAAACTCCGCATTAGTACATTTATGGTTAATTATGCAGTAATATGATTGCATGCCATGCTAAGTGGAATAAGATGAAAAGTATCAGAGGCAAATGAATTTAATTTGCTGCACATCATAGGAAAGCATTTAACAGCGTAAAATACTGTTTTAGTGGCCATAAAATGCACTGGTTTAAGGTCCGGGTGCCAGTGAATAAAGTAATTAATGATATATTAAACGGAACACAATGCAATTGTAGATTACTTGAACATGAAGCAACCTTTGGACCTGGCAGCGTTGACATGTTGTTTACTTCCAAGCACTACACAATGTTGCCATATCCCCATTAACTCAATTTCTATAAGTGCGACTTTATCTTGATTCTTCATTCCTGATGTAAAGCTAAAGAGAATAAATGATGTTTTTTAATTTTATGTTTCAGAAAATAAGCATGCGAGAGCCGGGGATCGAACTCCCAGTCTAGCAGTGGTGAATTCTACAGATAGCGACGCAATCACCTCGGCTATTCGTCACTTACAGTATTCGAGCTCTACTCATATAATATTAAGTCTTATTGTTACCAACTCGCCGGTTTGAGTCAGTATCTCATCTTGATGTGTGTAAACTCTTAAACACAGAAATCGAGCAATTTTCCGGAGTATATTCTAGACTTGGCTGCAATGACATATCTCATGCTAACCTGGAACAAACCAAAATCAGAGCTTTCACTCATTTATGAAAGGCCAGAATTTCATCATGGGACTGGGGCACTAACACTTCTTAAGATGCTCTATTCTAACGATCTGGTTGAAGCTTCTGATGAAATGACAAATATCCTGAGGACTATCGTCACAATCTCTATGGCTATTGCAGATCCGGAGCATTGTTTCTCTTCATAAAGCGGATCAAGTGCTTCCTAAGCAACACAATGAAGCAGGGCCGACTGTCGGCACTCGTCATGCTCTTTATAGAAAATAATCTAGTTTCGAGCATCAAAGACTTCAACACCAAGGTTATCAGCTTGTTTGCCAGTATGGCAAATCGTCGGGCTGATTTACTACTATAATCAGAGATTGGTGAGTACATTTACATTACAACTGTATGAGCATGCATCACGCTATACGTTGAATCCACGAGCCGTCACTGGCTGAAATTAATAAGCAAATTGAAGAGACCAGCATCCTCTCCGCAATTACAGAAGAAAATAAGACAGAATTATGAACTTTGAAATCCCACCTGTGTTTCCCTGCTAAGAACAACTGTCCATCACCTGGAAAAATTCCACTTCCAAGCATTACTGGCAATAGAGAAAAAGCTGAGATGTTAAACTCCCTTCTGCATCCTTACTGTACTCTCATAGCACTGTTTACCTTTCACTAATGACCTTCTCTTCTGTGAAATGGCTAATACAGGTAACAATTAGCCAAAAAGTATAATTCTAGGACAGCAAGGGTCAATGTGCTTAGGCCAGTGTTGCACACAAACCAGAGTAGTTACAAACAGCATCATTCATTATTGGGAAGAGAAAAGCAGCCGGCAGTAAATACAGCAATTGTTTATCTACAGAGCGATACTCTCCTCTAGAAAATTATGCCAATAAACCAGAGAAAATATATGTCTCAAAATATAAAACTTAGCCCAACAGGTGGTACATTTTGGAACTGGGGATTCATGGTCAGAATTTATATGTTGTCAACATCTATGTGTCAATTATACAATTATTGTCATTTAGATTAAAGTCCTGATCATAGATGTAATACTACTTTGGTAAATATACAGAAGAATAAGAAATAATCTAATAGGCTGGTATGTAGATTTAAAGGAAAGTATAAGTAAAAAGAAAATACCTGGGAAGAAATACTACTGATGACAAAAGGAGAGAAAAATTGCATAAAAACAGGCACAGAGAAATGCATTGTAAAGTTTTTACATGACAAAAAACAATGCAATGAATGGTCTTATTTTACGTAGTTTTGAGTAATCAACTACGGCACATGAATGTCTTTAGGTCTAACAATTACTTACTCTCATTTTAAAATCAAACTCACTGATCATGGTAAAACACTTATTCAATATACAGCAGTCAATAAGCTGATAGCCGCCAGCCGCCAGCCCGACTCTGTTCAAAAACTAGGCTTTAGGTTACGAACCTACACCCTGCTATCAAAATCTTAAACTTGTACTTTATTCTACCTATAATAGATATTATCTAACACAACGCTATTTATTCTCCTTGTTAACGCTAAAATGACTCTTTTGGGTAATTCTACGCTTTATAATAAAACAATAGCAATATAATAGCATTTTTCGACTTAAATGTGTTACATTGACATGGACATCACGAAGGGGGGGGGGGAGGGCTACGAGCACACCCTGGGCAATTAATACATTTAATGTGATTGTTTCATTGCGCCTGTTTATTCGTAGCTACATAACTTTACTAATTATTGTGCTCAGCAATAGCTCCATACCAACAGTTATAAATGTTTAATTTACTGTCGTAAACTGTGATTCCATGCTGCAACGCTAGTTATAAAACTTTTTGTACAAATTCTTAGTTTAAGATCATGAGAATTCTTACCAACACAGTTTGAAAACAGAAAACCTGTAGTATAACTATGTAATCAAATCAATACTCTTATTTAACACAAATTCACACGGTTGTCCACAACAAATACTATAACTTACCTTTTACAGTTTCTGACAACGGAATAGTGAATTAATATTGCTTGATCAAAAAGTTCTAACATTCACACACACACCCCTGAAAAATACTCTGCCAACGCCCATGTATACTGATTGGTCTGAAGAAACCTTTGATTTCCCTTAAACACATCCAAGAGGAAATAAATGTTTGAAATCCCATTTGGAAGGAGCGTTTTATCATTAGTGCTTTAACTGAGCATGTTAACTGCTGCATTTTCATAGTAATAATGCCAAAGGAGAAAAGCTGTAGGAAAGTACTATTGCATTACCAGTGATCCATTTGATAAATATATAATTTTCAATAGTGGTGTATGAAAGTTAGGTATATTTTCTGCTTTAATAGTGTTTAATTATTCTTGTATTTATTTGATTTAATTAATTACCATTAATTACTGCAATTGAATTCAATGTGCTTAAAACTGTAAAGGAAACAGATTATATTGGCACTGTTGTTTTGGGTTGAATATGGCAAAAATATCACATGGGGAAGAATAGAAATACACCAGGGAAACTTGGTGCAGAAACTGGGTCAGGGCACTTCCTCCTTAAATAAATTATGTAAATGATAGCAAATTTATTCTTCATATTCTAATCAGAACACTTCTCTGGTGCTTTTTTTCTGTAGTGTGGCCAGCTGAAAATTGAAGATGAAGACTTTGGTGGTAGGCAATATCTCATACATGCAAACAAGTGAGGCAAATTTGAAGGCTTCCTTCCCCCTTCAAAATGATATAGGTATTTTACGTTCCTTGTGAATGGACTCATGCTGCTTTAGTGTTAAAGAAGGTGTTTTGAAAGCCCTTCACAAATAGAGACCTTCAAAAGAATATAGCTCACACCTTTTCCTGTTACAACATATTTTTATTCACTGGAGTACTTGTTTGGACTATGCAGATGATATGACAAACTTGTAGTTGGTTGTAAGTTATCTTTAGTTCAGTCTTGCTCGCAGGTATCTGTAGCCTCGATACGAGCAAAGTTTGTCATAACATCTCATATGCAATTGTGTTGTACTTACATTCGGTCGTATAAATAAAAGCAAGCAGTGGCTTAAAGCTTTGAGCCTTTGCTTGCTTTCGTATGAATAAAAAGTTTTCCTCAACCTCCTCGCGAGCCACTGTTTGCAGACCTTGATAATCGAATAGAGCTTAAGATTTGATGTTTCGAGCTTCTCAGTAGTTAAATCCGCTTGGTTACTTTCAGTTGATTGTGACGGCGGAATTCACGATGTTGGGTCCTGAAAGGAAAATACAATTGCAAATATAAGCAGTTATGTAGGTTTAAAAAGGAAATATGGACCAGTTTGCTGAACATTTTCTTCCATAATCAAACGAAACGTGCGTTGGAGCTCTCAGCGACCTAACAAGTGCGAAAGAGTGTAGGAGATCCTGGTTTTCAAATTGGCGTTGCTGAGGGTGTTGTTGTTACCAAGCTACGGTGCCAAATACCTTCTGGGACGCTCAAGGAAAAAGCAAACAACTGACTGCAGTTCCCTACAACTGCAGTCGCTTTTTGGGACGCCAAAAAGGAATGGGCAGAACAACTGAGATTCCCTAGTGCTATTGGGACAGTAGATTGTACTCACGTGCTATTAAGAAAGCTAAAGATACACGGAGATGAGTACATCACCAGGAAGGGACCTTCTAGCATCAACGTACAGACCACGTCCAACGGAAATTAAATACTTATAAGTGTTGTTACCAGATAAATGGAAAATTTGGGGTGCCTGCACTTTGATGGCCAGCAATACTGCCCAACTATTAGGGGATTAGGGGTATGATATTGCACTATGGTTAATGACTCCATATTTGAAAATCCTAATGCCCAGAACTGGTAGCTTACAACAGATGCTTCACAATGGAGCGAGTAATCATTGAACGGTGTTTTGGTAAGCTGAAACTGCTGTTCCCGATTTTACAAAATAACGTAAGATTACTCACCCAGACAATACATTCAAAGACAATGTGCTGTATAATACTACATAATGTGGCCAAACATCTGAAGCACGAAGACTACGACTTACCTAAGCTGGTGAAGATATCGTACCAACAGCAGAGAGAGAGAGAGAGAGAGAGAGAGAGAGAGAGAGAGAGAGAGAGAGAGAGAGAGAGAGAGAAAGGGAGGGAGGGAGAGAGAGGAAGGGAGGGAGAGGAAGGGAGGGAGAGAGAGGGAGCGAGGGAGGCAGGGGCAGGGAGAAAGAGACAGAGATAGAGAGGAGTCAGCGAGATGATGTCGCAAGAATAATATACTTGGGATAACTCCTCACATCATTGTGTTCATAACTCAGCATTTCACAAAGGTATGTCCATACAACTTTTGAAGATTTGTAAATCTCGCCATTGTTATTCTGTGTCTGCCAGTGTTTATATCACCAGCACTCGAGGAAAGAAAGACAGCTATAGGGAACGGGCGAGCAAGTGGAGAGGCGGGTAGATATAGATAAAAGTCAGTGGAAATAAATGAGAGCTTAAAGAAACCTTAAATGCCTGATTATCAGAAAGCTAACACACATATTCGCTTTTAATTAAAGACTCATATGAACGCGGAGCTGATCTACACTGCCTCGTTCTCTTTCTTCTTTCTTCAGTTCCAGTGCTTCTTTTGCAAGCTTTAACACTTCGATTTTCAGTTTTTCTGTTTCTTCTTTAGTTTCGTTTTTTTCTTGCTTCCTTTTGCTTAAGCACTGTGAGTTGCTTTATCACCTGCAGATCTGCCACATGCTTCGCTGCCAGTAGCTGATTCCCCATCGTCAGGGGTTGACACTTCACATACACAGGTTATTTGGAATGGGCTCCTGGAGATAGTTGCTGCCGAAGTTGAGGATACTGGTTCAAATCCAAACTGTGGTCCTCCAGAAAACATAAGGATGTAAAAATGACTCTTTATAGCAGCATGTATTTAATTTAATATTAATAAATCAGGAAAAATATGCTTCTAATGTTCTCTCATTGTTGTTGTGGAAGGATTTGAATCGCCTGCAGGCAGGGGTGTAGCGTTAATGGATGTGAGGGATGTATTACATATCCTGTAATTTTACTCAAACTGATTGCCAAATTGGTGTTCATTATAATTTTGTGGTTCATAACCGTTTTAATACCATTAAAAATCAAGCTTTCCTTACATTACCTGTGATTTGAATTTGCACCACTCTGCAGTAACTTGGTCGCAGTTTGTTTGGAAACAAAACTACGGTCAAAGACATGTGTCGTCAGCTGCAGCATGATCCATAGGATGAAATGTGTTATTGTACTATGTTTCATAAAAGTAAATACCCAACTTCAGTGAGACCTGCGCGAAGGCTCACCTAATTCTCAGGTGTCCTTGCGTAGATGATATGAGAATTAAATTATAATCGGTCCACCCTTTGATCCGCACGTGATGTAAACACAAACCGTTAACAACTAACCCGCGATACACCGAAACCAAAGCACACCATAAAATATAGTACCTTAAATATTAGTGATTATCTGTGAGTTTTCAAGGTGTATGATAAATCTAGTAAAGACTACTTGAATGTAATGCGATAGCAGCGCTATTCCTAAAACTCCTGAGTATATATCGTTCTGTTGCATCATAAACACGAGGCATGAGTCCACGTGGCGTTTGGTTGTGTTAGTTGCAGGTGATATGAACCTCAGGTTATCGTGGAGTTTTTTTTGTTTTTTTTTTTTTATTAACGTCCTCCAACATTATGTCATATTATCGTGGAGGGATACAAGGTGCGGATCTAAGGCTGGATGGAGTATAGTCATATGCTTCCCTTGCTGTTCCGAGGACACGGCAGCCATGTCACCTCTCAGGTTTGAAAAGCAATATTTCAGCAATCCTTCTACATTAACGCTCAAGCATTGCAAATTCAACTTCAGTGCACCTGCAGAAAAGGTGTTCTTCATTTAAGTTGAGGACTAGAAACAAAATGATTTCAGTGTTGTGTGCTAGATTTACACACTTCAGTATAATCAGTGAGATGAAGTTCATGTATTTGCTATAGCGGAACTGGTTAAGGCATGTTCGTTCAAATCTTCAGTGGTGGGCTAAGATTACTTTGAATCCCATTTAACATTCCCTTTTTCTTGTTTCTTTCTTAACGGGAAGATCATTATTTATATAACCCACGTGAAATATAAAATTATACAAACCAATGAAATCTATTTATTTACGTATTTTTTTACACATAGCATTGTAACTTTTCCCGCCGTCTCAGGAATGCTGCAGTACGATTGCAATTTTAAAACCGAATGCTTTATAAGATATTAATTGCAAATGCTGAAAATAAAGCACGGATCACCCCTACCTCAACTGTCAATCATGCCTCCCGAAATTAATATTTCCCTTTAAATATTCACATTCAAAGGCAGCTCTATAAATTTCGTGGACTATTAACATAATGAAATATACATAAGCGTGTAATAGTCTAAATACGGTTTAATTGCCATAAAAGTGCAGTGTTACAAGGCCTGAATGCCAGTGAATAATGTAATTAGTGACACATTAAACAGAACAGAATGCAGTTGTAGATTACCTCAGCGGAAGTCCACCTTTGCACCTAGCAAGGTGCCATGTCATTTATTTCCAAGCTCTACACAATGTTGCTATGTCCCCATTAGGTCAATTTCTATCATGTGCTTTCATCCGATTCTCCGTTCCTGGTAAAAAGCTGTAGAGAATTAAACACGTTTGTTAATTTTGTAATTCAGAAAATAAATATACGAAAGGCGCGGATCGAACCCACGATAGCTAGAAGTTGTGCGTTCCACAGTCAGTGACGTAGCGCTCTCAGTTGTTCTTCATTTGTGCCTTCACGTTGTATCATGTGACATTAAGCTTGTTGTCACTAACTTAGCAGCTGATTTCACTGCAAGGCGGAAAGTTCGTCAGCACCTTCAGAAATGGTTTATTTTTTCTAGACATTCATTTACATTTATTTAGAAGAATAAGAAAAGAGAATATTTCTATAACAAACCCAAGTATCGCAGTGTTCGGTGTGGAGTTTAAGTTTGTTTAGTTTAATGGCTAGTTAAATTAACTAGGTAATGTCAATAAATAATTTATATTTATTATCTACTGATAATATACGCTTATCTTCAAGAACAGGAACGTCTTTAAGACGTTACCTACCGTAAACAAGGCTTTTTAAAGGATCACTTTTGAAAGGTTATTTTATTTAATATTTCTAGCACTTAAAGTTGCTTTTATGTAAGAGTCTCGTTTATTTTTGGTCTTCTGTGCAGATAAAGTGATTATCACTACACAAAGTTTTGTCTTTTAACGTTCTGTAAACAAGGAGCACCAATAATCGCTTTGATTTCATTTACACACAGAAAATGTTTAATTGCTTCATATCTTCATTTAAGGTTTTTAAATCATCACGCTCTGAAAGACTATTTTCATTAAATTTCCTTAATGTTAGAAGACGTTGTCTTAACAGAGGTGCTCTGCTACTTTTCACACGAATTATAAAGTTTAGGCCAACCTAAATATTAACAGCTACAGAAATGACCTTTATTATGTCATTGGTGTATAATGATCATGATTTATCACTCTCATTTACAAAACACGTGTTCGAAACTAATACATACTCTTGTTTGCCTTAACTCTTCCATTAGATATAATAATAGTAATGACTTTCGATTTTGATAATTACTTGTACCAAATAACGACTTATATCCAAAAGTGAATGACTCATTAGGGTGTTAGAATTAAATAAATAAATTGATCCTACATGACTGAAACCCTGAAAGGAAGATAAAATTACCGATTCCTTGCAAACAAGATTCGATTTTGATCTCCAGTTTACAAAGCAGACATTTACTACGCAAGGTGGAGGGTTTGACTACTAAGTTAATTTTAGGAACTATAACACCTATCAGATAATAATCATCACCTCTTAAGTTTAGAGTATCATTGTCCGCTGTAAATCATCAAGTATTCAGTATTCAATCCTCCGTCATGTGTGAGCGTGAATGTGTTGGATACTATTCTCTATTAATGATACTTCTATAAAGGGGAACGTGCAATTACCATTATATCGTTTTATCCTTATTTGTCTGTCGTTAATGAAAACAAAGAAACTAAAACTCCACACCGAAATCTGGGATACTCGTGCTTGCTATAGAAATATTCTCTTTTCTTATTCCTCCAAATAAGTGTAAACGAATATCTACAAAAAGAAACAACACATTTTTAAACTATTTCTAAAAGTGATACTAATGTTTCGCCTTACAGTGAAATTAGCTGCCAAGTTAATGACAACAAGCTTAATATCACACGATACGGCACGAATGCCTAAGTGAAGAATAGCCGAGAGCGTCGAGGCGCTCACCGTGGAATCCGGAACTACTAACTGCCGTGGGTTCGATCCCCGCCTTTTGCAAGTTTATTTTCTGAAATAGAAAATTAGGAAACGTGTATAATTCTCTACAGCTTTTTATCAGGAGTGGAGAATCCGAATCAGGCACACTGCTGGAAATTGAGCTAACATGGCAACATTGTGTCGTACTTGGAAATAAACGACATGACAATCTGACTAGGTACAAAGATTGACATCCGCCGAATTAATCGACAACTGTATTCCGTTCTGTTTAATGTATCACTAATTACATTATGCGTTGGCATCCAGATCTTGTAACAATGCATTTTTAAGACCATTAAAACCGTATTTACACTATTACACGCTTATGTGTATTTCATTATGTTAATAGTCTACGGAATTTATAGAGATGCCTTTGAATGTGAATATTTAATGGGGAATATTAATTTCGGGAGGCATGATTGACAGTTGAGGTAGGCGTGTTCCCTGCCTTATTTTCAGCAATTGCAATTACTATGTTATAAAGCATTGAGTTTTAAAATTGCAATCGTACTGCAGCATTCCTATGCGGAATAAAATACCTAAAGAAATAGATTTCATTATTTGAATAATTTTTTATTTCACGCGGGCTATATAAATATTGGTGTTCCCGTTAAGAAAGAAACAAGAAAAAGGGAATGTTAAATGGAATTCAAAGTAATCTTAGCCCACAACTGAAGATTTGAACGAACACGCCTTAACCAGTTCCGCTATAGCGAATACATGAATTTCGTCTCACTGATTATACTGAAGTCTCACTTTTCTGCAAGATAGGACATCTCATGTTAAGAATCGCGCTAACATAATGGCATTTATACTCGTGAATAGGGAGTTATTCAGGATTTGGTTTGCTTCAAGTATATATGCTCTTCAATTGTGGTCATTTGAGAATGATTTGGACACTTAATATTAAAGTAAATGTAGGTTAAGGTATGCGCGGATTCTGGGAAGAAAGTGTGTTCACCGGCAGTTACATCTATGACGTCCCGACATGATCTGTTGTGTGATTGGCAAACACCGCGTAAGAAACTTCCAAACATTACAATTCTCTAAAAAGCAATACGTAATTAAAGAAGTTCTTCAACTCAGGATTACGACGAAACTTAAAAATGTGTAGGGCATTTCAACATCAAAGTTTGTCATGAAAGTGAATCCTGGCTGTGTCATAATAGATTAAACAAGTTTTTTTATCTTTTTTTTCCAATAGAAAAGTACGTATAGAAGTCCCGCGGTTATGAATATTTAATGACATTTATAACTGTTCATGTAATCATATAATATGCGGAAAACAACTAAAAATATTTGGGATAACTCCAAGAATAGACCTTTCACTGAATAATCAGAATGAGCTCTCAGTTAAACAGCATAACACTGAAGAGAAAAAGAACAGAGCTTTATTTTACAATTTTGTACGGGCGGTATGTTTTATAGGAAAACAAGCACTTACTTCTCATGGTCGCAATCGGAATAATGGCTCTTCAAACAGACAATTATATTGAATATTTAAATTAATTAACGATATATGACACCTCTCTGAAACAGCGCTTGAAAAAGTAGACTGTTTTTCGTGCAACTTCGCCTGATATTCAGAGTAGATTCAAGGGAGAGTGCCGTCATGACATATGGAACTAAGAAAGAAATTTCTGATGTCTTCTTTTGAAACTCCTGCCCTTAATAGTGAACAGCAAGCCTGTACCGTTCGTTACATACATGTTGACGGAAATATTGAAAAGAGGTTTATTTGCTTTACAGACGTAAATACTGAAGGAAAAGCAGATTCTTTGTTCAATCATGCTCTCAGTAATATTGAACATTTGTTTAAGACAACGGTAAAATATGAAAACTTCGAGGGGCAATTCTGTGGCTGGGTCATATTTTAACGAATTTTACAATACTCGTTGGGTTAGATACCCGAGTATGATAGGCTACGTCACTATCTGCAGGATACCCAGGAGTTCCTTTTACCATTCCTTTACTGAAATTGGCCTGTTGCCATTAAGCGTTAGGCCACTTTTAAGTTTCAGCCCTGATTTTATATTGCTTTTGTTTACATATCTGATAATCTGTGAAGGAGATTTTTAATTCCTCCTCTAACTGTTGTTTAACCGTATCTACTGCCGAAACTTTTCATTTGCTCTCTGGTAATTGAGCTTTAATAAATATATCCTTATTGACTACCAAGAACTCTACAAACACACTGCTTTCCTCATCTATAATAGTAAGTGTAGCAAAAGCGAATGACTAAGTAAAGGACCCTTCGTAATACGGCCCCCATATGTAAAGCCTCGAGCAAGTGGCGCAAGTGCCGCACTTACAAAGTAGGTACAAGCATGAACTACAACAGAAGACGCTCGCCTCGCATACAAAATGCGAGGAAGAAGCACCTTTATTTACAGCAGTCCTAAATCTTGTGCTTAATTTACAGTGTAAAGATGAGTTTTCAGCATGTTTTTGCTACAAAACATATCTTACTTTGAAGTATAACTATGATAAACCAACCTTTTGCACCACAAAAGCCCAGGATTCTTTGCTTTATCGTAGAATAGTTTACTAGCTTACATAAAGAACATAACCTCGACAAACAAGCTTATTACCCTTTAAATCTGAACCAGCTTATCTATTATTATTATTATTATTATTATTATTATTATTATTATTATTATTATTATTATTATTATTATTATTATTATTATTGTTATTATTGTTATTATTATTGTTGTTGTTATTATTATTATTATAGTTAAACGGATAAATATAGTTATAGAATTGAATAAATATATAGAATAAATATAAATATAGTTAAACTCCTAAACAGCACGAAGGTAGCTGATTACTCGCAAGTTGAAAAAAAGAGACAAACTTTATCACCAGCTGTGAACACACGACTTCTGCAATATTAATCCAGAGCACCTCCCGTTACACCAGAACGACTGTGCTTATTTTGTGCGTTTGATGACTGTGCCACCCCCTCTTGCGTCTCCCACGCTTCCGTCGAAAGGGTGAACAAAGTTCACTGAACAGCTTTGCATGATGCGGCCCCTAGATACTTTTGAGAGACAGTGTACATACTATGTCAGGCGTTACAACTTAAAACAGTATATTTCCTCTGTCGAATGGGAAGCCTGTGGGAGAGAAACCCGAGATCCTGGTATTTTGGTTATTTATGTGTGTTCAATATATGAATATGAATATATTGAATACCAAAGCATATGCATGTCGGGCTGCCCATGAACTTGGGCCCTGGCCCCTCTGTCATGGGACGGCCCTCTGCAATTCTCTACTTATAATTTTTGACGTGTGCTGTTTATTGTTTGACTGTGGTTAATTAATCTTGTTCAAACCTGTATTTAACTTTGGCCTTTTTTATTCACTTATTTTCACCAAATTCTCTTGTACTTTCTTTTCCCTAGATCATTACTACTTTAGATTACCCATTCCATTCTAAAATTTATTTTCCCCCTCATGTTTCTTAAGTTTTCTGATCATTTGATAATAATTTCCTACACCTCACTTATTCACTTTCTTCTTCGCTCTATATCACTTCCACTTCCTTTCCTCACTTAAGCTTCGCTTTTTTTTTAATGCTTACTTGACATTAACCCTAAATCTTTATTTTCATTCCTCCTAACACACCTAAACACAGTTCACTTGATCACTTGTTCTTACTTGTGACACGGCGTGGAGCACCATTTTCCTCCCTTTTTTCTTTGGCTTCCTATATATTAATACATGTTCACTATCTGATATCCACTTTTTTTAGTTAATATCTTTCCAAATACGAGCTGGACTTTTCTGCTCGCCCTTCTCCCGTTTCAATCTACCCACATACGTAATGCCTGTCTCTCAGTTCTCTCATTCCACCTGGTCATACTCCACCTCTTCTTGTTAACCCGGCTTATTTTTACTCAACTTTGGAATTGCCCCTTTGTTGTCTGAGTAACTTGCACTAGTAACTTCGCCCCCACTCGCTGTTCCATGGTTTCCTCGTCTCCATTTCCAATTCCCCGCCGCCATTTTTTTTCTCCGTCGAATTATTGTCACCAATCATAGCTTCTTTCTTCTCCTTCTTCTCTGTCACCTTGTCGCTTGCTAATTTCCTCTCTTTTTTCTCCCTCGCATCTGTCCTTGAGTTCATGTGTCTTTCCCGTCTCAGCGATTCTTCGAAATACGATACAGCTGACTGATTAATTTTCTGTGTTTCCTAACTCGTCACTTCTTGAATTTCCACAACTATGTCTTAATTCATCCTTTTCCTCTGCAATTTGTCCATCTGCCCATAATTTTAAACCTCTTACATAAGCGTGTTTCCCTCACTTTTTGCTCGTCTTCTCTGTTCTAATAAGTTCTTCATTTGCTACCTTTGGTCATACAAATCTTTGTTGATAAATAAGTTTGTTCCTTTAAGTTTTTTTGTCTGTTTCAGTATGTTGTAAGTTGTAACATGTATATGCACTTGTACATTTTGCTAGAATGTTTCTTCTTCCATTTCTTCTTCCGAATCTAAATGCTTCACGTAGTGGTCATCTGTAGCTCCTTCTCCAACACTTCCTTTACCCCTTGCCTTGGATCGAAGCCCGTCCTTTCTTCTATTCCGACAAATACCAAATTATATTTCCTACTTCTGTTCTCCCATTTTTCATTTTCTCTTTGATGTTTTGTAGTTTCTTTTATCGTTTCTATATTTTTAAGTATTTCCTCTTCTTTCTCGACTAGTTCTCTTCTATTATTTCCCCCTGTACTCTTTTCCATTGTTAATAATTTTCCTATTTCTGCTACCGCTTCGTCTGTAGTATCTTTGCCGGCCGTGTCCTTTGCGTCCTTGGCACACGTCTGCACTCTCCCGTGAGCAAGAGGAAAAAGGTCCCTGCTACCTACTCTGTCGTGGCAACGTTCCGGCCACCCTTAGGATCCATTCGCCTCATCCATTCTCCCATAGGGGCACAGGCACAAAACATCGCCTTTCGGTTGAGGTGCTAAGCCTCCTCCGCAAGTTGTCGTGGAGTCATTATCGTCATAGACTATTGTTGAATGTAGTAGTCAGGGGCACACGAAATTTCTGAAAAGTGTGACGTTTACATGGCGCAAGAATAGGTCAAAACTTGAGTCAACGTTTAATAGCGCTGTTGGGTAGTATGTATTATTTGATCTTTCATAACAGGGAATTCCAACAATTAACATACGCTGTCCAGTTTTAGTGCGCAGTCAGATTTCAAGTTCGAAGCAACCATCGATCACGTTCTTTGCGGAGAAGAAGTGCAAGAATCATTGACTTGGAATCCTAAAAATATCCAAATGAAGTTCTCGCCTCTCACCGCATGTGAAGTGGATCGCCGTTTCATCACTTTCAAAGCCATTATAACGGAAGACAGAAGAGAGTTTACACGTGAGAATATTTCGAAGTACTTCATTGCCCAGAAGTATACTAGGAGTGCAAAATGAGAATTGAAAGCTTTTGCGCATGGAGGGTTTACAAATAACTGTCTTTCAGTGTCATGCTAAAGCAAATAAGTATACCTACTGAGAACATTTACGTATGCAAAACTCGAAATTAAATTTCTGTTTTTCAGTGTTATACGGGTACAAATGAGTATACTGAGATTAATTATGCTTTCAGTGTCATAATAAACGTAGATGTATTGAGTTTAATACTTTCAAATTTTCATTGGAGTTACAGTTGATTTAACGTTTTACAATTTGAAATTACAGTGTTGTAAACACAATTGCATGCTCAGTGATTTATACAAATACTCAATATTCCAAATATTACAAAAGTCCAATGAATTACTAAATTGAACATACAAGATCCTATAAAATCTTAGTATGTTGATAAATAGAAACTAATTTTAACTTTCTAGAATGAAAAATTTCGGAGCTTGATAATGACATGACGGTGACTTCACAGAAGACGAAGATATGTCAGGTGTAAAAGATAAAAATGTCATAAAAACTGTTTTATTCATTGCAAACTGAAATCTTTATAGTAACTATGGTATTGTAACAATTTGACAAATCCCACTCTGACACCAGTGTGACAAAATGACAAAAGTCCAGTCAAATTAGTTTATTTTATTTTATTTCCCTTCTAACTGAATTCACAAGGCACAGTTCCATTCTGACGTTAACACTGTCTACAGTCTTTCGTGAGATTACAACTCACAGCTGTTGTCTTCGGATAACCTTAATACACAATTTTCTGTCTTTCAGTTCTCTCTTTGTCTCACAAACACAAACTCTGACGATACGATCACCCAACACACATTAACTGCTTCGCTATCTTCCTTTCGACGCGACGGTTCTCTCACGACGACAGCACACACACAGCTGACACTCACACACTAAAACTAAAAACTGACTGACCGAAAGCTGCTTCCCTAAGGCGTTCCGCAGGCTTTTATACCGATGATGACGTAGCCAGATCTTTCTAGAGAATGCTATTTTTTTCTCAACTTGCCGGCAGCCAGAAAATTAACGTAAGTTATAGCAACTTTTGTAATGACACACTGGTTGTGGCCACGTGTTTGCTCGCGTGAGTGTTCTGGAGTAGCTTGACCTTGAGCGCCTTTTTGCACGCTCCGCCAGTGCTATGAGGCAGCCCGACCCCGAGCATTTGCTGTTGCCGCTGCCGTCGGCTGGCGTCACAGTATTTAATTTATTAGTGGTCGTATGAACTCTGTGAAGCTCATGTGAAATAAACAGCGAGTGACCATAACACTGATCCTTAGTACTGAAGACACGGAGTGACTCGCATGTTTCAGTGTTCATAAACGATTTCGCGACCTATACACAGCCACGGCCAGCCGCTCATTGGTTGCCAACAGACTGTGCTAACATGAAGATAAGCTTTTGCAACAATGGTTTCTAGTTGAGGAAACTCAACTACTCAGGTAGTATTGCTTATTACCTGAGAATAAGCATTAGTAGCTAAAGAAAGCCGAGGGAATGCAAATGTTTGGTAACAAGTCCGCGCGCGCGCGCGCGTGTGTGAGTGTGTGAGTGTGTGAGTGTGTGTGTGTGTGTGTGCGTGAGTGTGTGTGTGAGTGTGTGAGTGTGTGTGTGTGTGTGTGTGTGAGTGTGTGAGTGTGTGTGTGTGTGTGTGTGAGTGTGTGAGTGTGTGAGTGTGTGTGTGTGAGTGTGTGAGTGTGTGTGTGAGTGTGTGAGTGTGTGTGTATGAGTGTGTGAGTGTGTGAGTGTGTGAGTGTGTGAGTGTGTGTGTGTGAGTGTGTGAGTGTGTGTGTATGAGTGTGTGAGTGTGTGAGTGTGTGAGTGTGTGTGTGTGTGAGTGTGTGAGTGTGTGTGTATGAGTGTGTGAGTGTGTGTGTGTGAGTGTGTGAGTGTGTGTGTGTGAGTGTGTGAGTGTGTGTGTATGAGTGTGTGAGTGTGTGTGTGTGAGTGTGTGTGTGTGTGAGTGTGTGAGTGTGTGAGTGTGTGTGTGTGTGAGTGTGTGAGTGTGTGAGTGTGTGTGTATGAGTGTGTGAGTGTGTGAGTGTGTGTGCGTGAGTGTGTGTGTGTGCGAGTGTGTGAGTGAGTGTGTGCGTGAGTGTGTGTGTGTGTGTGAGTGTGTGAGTGTGTGAGTGTGTGTGAGGAGGAGTGGGAGGGAGAGGGAGGAAGGGAAGGGAGGGAAGAAAGGGTGGGAAGGGAAGGAAGGGAAGAAGGGAAGGGAGAGAAGGGAGGGACGGAAGGGAGGGAAAATAGGAAAGGATGGGAGGGAGCGAAGGAAGGAAGGAAGGAAGGAAGGTAGGAAGGAAGGAAGGAGGGAAGGAAAGGAGGGAGGAAGGAATGTAGGGAGGGAAGGAAGGGAGGAAGGTAGGAACGAACAAACAATCAAACAAGGAAAAGGATTGCTCATATATTAGCGCTTACATTGAGAATTGTTATTGATTTTCTCGAAAATGACTAATGATTTTGATTAACATGCCTTATAGTAAAGAAATTTGCGTGACAATGAAAAGTATATCTTGAACTTCTAAGTATAACTTAGGAATCCCTGTTCACTCGGAAGGAATTTTGTACAAGTTCGAGTAACTGGCAAACCACAAAGAGATACGAAAGCATACTACAATGAAGAAGTATACCTCTTTAAATCGCATAGTTGATTTCAACTAACTTTTCTTGTGGCGTTAATCATTTCTGAGACAAGCTTGTTACTCACTTGTTTGACTAGTAAATCATAAGAAATATAAAATTATCTTACTGCACAATTCCAACATTTTGCTCCAGACTCAACTGCTGCAGCGTAGTTGAAGATGGTAAAATGCTGCATATTTGAAATTGCACGTCACAAATTTTCGTCAGAGCCCCATGTGCATGAAATTTCAAGTCCACGTGGTCGTGAGCTGTTCTACCCAATACCAACAGAGAAAGCATTGCAAATAATTACAACAGTAAACGTAATCCTCAACAGCGAGGCTTCGCAGCAACTTTCTTGAAGGCTCTGGTGAAGAAATAAAACGGAATAGCACATAATCTGAATTTGGACTCATGTCCACGCTATCAAACTGCTCTCACAATAATTCTTCTTCTCTTTTCGAAGAAGCGTTCTGGATATCGTGCGGAGGGCGTTTCGAGGAACATTAGGAACAGTATTAAATACTTATATGTAGGGAAACCTGGCATATTTGAAAACTACTGTCACTTTACTAAAATACCCTCAGAAGAAACTCTAAAATTAAAACCAGTATAATATTATTTTAATGTCCTACACTTACCCAACTGACAACTCCAACCGAAAATTTTCAGCTCTTTAAACACTATGCTTTTCACCATTATTTCTTTGAGTAGGTATTTCATCTCCATTGGAGTGTTTTGTGTTGTTAAAAATGTGTTATTTATTTTTGTGTAAGACATACACCTATGCCTATATTGAAAAATCCTAAAAATTCCGGTTCTTTACATTTCGCTAAACATTTGGTTCTTCGGCTTGTTCGTCTCCTCCTCCTGCTTCTCCTCCTCCTTCTTCATCAAATCGCTTTCTTGAGATAAACGTGTTGTACCCAATACTCATAGGTATTATTTTCAGAGAGAAAGTACAATGATCTTTATTTGGCTGAAATTCCAATGAATCTGCTTTGTTAATCAACGATCTCAAGTTACTTATTCCCTTTCTTATATAAATTTTTAGTTATTTCTAAACTTTGAGGTTACATTCTTAATACTGGAATTTACAGATAAAGACAATTGAAGAAAACATAATCCGGTTGAGCAACAGCAATTGTTTATTTCGAAAAAAGAAAAAACAAAGTTCATGTAGCCCGTACTATGTAAATTACAAAAAGAAAACATCATTTTCTATTTAAGAAACAGTTGGTAACGATAACTTCTATTTATAGTGCGTACAGTTTAAATCACGTGTGTAGATTTGCGGAGAAACTAACTCTTGGATTTCTTTTTCAAAAAGTTTGAGCTGTATTGTGAGAAATGTCACTTAGTGACAGTTTTGGAATAGGTAGATAGGTATGTATAATTTGCTCCAAGTATAACATGTTTTGTTTTCATTCCACGCATATGCTCAGTTCCCGCATTAAAGTTAAATTACTGAAACACATGGGCGTAATGATTCTCGTTCTGAAAGAAATGTCAATTTTCGGGGCTACACATAACGCTTTTTTCAGAAACATGGGGTTTCTAAACCTCATAATTCATATTAAATATGTGTTACCAAATGCAGTATATAAACGAATACTTATGGCAGATTATATTAGTTTTTCTTTAGATTAATTTTATTGTTGGGTTAGTCAGTTTTTATAATGTGCTGTTTATGAGGTTGAGCTGATTTCAAATACTTCTAAAATACTTCAGATAAACTTAATCAAATTATTTATGAGTCTGACAACATTTCCGAAATTTTAGCGCTCTTTTAAGAGAGTACAGATTTATTAAACGATGTCTTCATAATGCCGGTATATTCACCTTTTTAAAACTCAATAATGAACCGGATTGTGAGCTCTTCCATTATAAGATTTTTTTTAACTTTCCTTGCTGCTTTAAACTACAGGAGGGTCTTATGGGTAATCCAGCAGTTGGCAGCGGCGAGGGAGGGGGGTGTGGGTGAACTAAGATGGACAACCTCTTGTTAATGTGCGGGGCCGGGCCAGGTCTAGGCTGGGTCCGTGGAGCCCGGAGACGAACCAAATGCAAATTACACCCAGAGTATTGATTCGAGAAACAGCCCTCCGTCCTTCGTTGCTTCGTTCGTTGGAAACGTGGAAATGCCTCGAAGCAGATAATTATTGTTCGAGAAGTCGCGCGCGGACAGTCTCCAGATTACTTATGGACGGAGAAAGCGCCTCACGCGACGTTGTAGGGAACTAAGAAGACGCGTAGTTAACGTCTTGAGCTCGAAGATGGCGCCCGCAACGCTGTGGCGGTTCCCTGTATCCACGTGACACTCGCGCATCACTACTGCACGCTTTGTCGGCAACAATCTGGCTTACTCCTTCTCAGGATCGAACTTTACGCCTAAGAAAGTGTTATCTCCGTTACTGTCAAACACGCACACACGACGCTCAATTAGCGCCATAAAAATAACATTTCCAAAATCCTGCAATTCTCCAACAATCTTTTTACAGTTCACAACTTACATCCAACAACCGGAGCCGGCTGATGTGAAGTTCCAGTTTACTGCTTGCTTTGTGGTGATAATCTTGGAGGATTTTATCAGCTGACAGTTAATGTATATGCATAGCACAGTAAAACCTGCATACAACGGAACGCGATCGTTCCAGTAATGTTTTTTTCGTTTTCACGGGTTTCCGTCTTTGAAAGGGTTATACATATTTCAGTAAAACAAAGCATAAAAATATAATCCTATAGAATTAAACTGAAGGAATAATTAAAAATAACATTCTGTAAATAAAAAATAGGTTCAATTGAATGTTTTGTGGTGTTTTCAACTTACATGGCATACATAATTGCAGTTTCTCCACTAATTTCTTTTCCCCCACATATCTGTCAAAGTGTACTGTCGCGACTTCTTCACAAGAGAACGCTCTATGATCTCCTTTGCATCCTGCATCAGCTCCAGCAGTTCTGGAACATTCCTGAAGGTCACTCACAATAGATAATGCTTCTCTAAAAGTGCATATTTTTGGCCCCGTTTCGTTTGCTTCGTCGTCACCATCGTAGTGGCCCATTCCTTCCATGACTTCATAACTACTGTTTCCAGCAGCAATATCTGCTGCACTTTGAATGTCTTCAGTCGTGGCAAGTTCGTTATCAAAGCACCTATGTATTAAGCAGAATGAAAATCCGTCTTAGGTGATTTATGCAAACTCTTCCGGAAAAAGTATTCCGTTCCCGCGTTAGGCAGTTTTCCGGTTTAGTGTGTTACTTAACATAGGAAATAGTTCTGTTCCGAGACCGGTTGTCCAGGTTTCCGGTATACAGGAGGTCCGGTTTAGTCAGGTTTTACTGTATTATGAACTTTGATGTAATAAGTGGTGACCATGATGGAGCATGCTGTAAATAGTAGTTGAGTCACACAGTCATAGTAACATTGTACTGACTGAGATGCTGATCCAAGCATTTCCTCCTCTTCAGAAATAAAACTATTTTGGAAATATACCATAACTCTCGTAACACTGTTTTACCCCTAGAAGCTTGCAGTCAGGTGTCAGAGAACAATCTTGAGCCTTTTTTCCGGGAGTTGAGAGGTAAAGATACATGCTGTCTTAACCGAATAGATTCAGTCACTTAGCAGATCTTAGCAAATGTTAATATACTTATTCTCTTGTTGACAAAATCTCTAATTATGAATCGTGGCGGCAGACAAATCCAGAACGTCTACGAAGCAGATTTGGCAAATAAATTACAAGCTTCTTCTGCACAACCGGTGAGAGTATTTTCCAACTGGTCTTTTGTACATAATACCTACAGAAATTGTCTTCTATTTAAAAAATCGAAGAAGCAGGGAATTTCATATCACTCACATAAAGTGAAAAACCAAGTTTGTGATACTTCTTAACTAGAGACCACGAATGTGTAATGTTCTGTTAAGTTGTTTATTCGTTATTCCAGTAATATTGTTGTTTTTAATTTACAACCATAAATGTCAAAGTTCAGATGCCATTTATATAAAAGACTCTGTTTTGAGATCCAATGGGGACCAAATTCTTATGGGAAAGTTTTGTGTCAGGAATAAATATCTTTGTTGTTAGGAGCAAATTAATAATACAAATCTGTGTTACACTCACATGACTTTCTCTACTCTTGTACTATTTTTACAAACCCTTATTTCTCTATCTTCATGTTAGTCGAGATAAACATTTGCAGAAATTATCTTATTGGTAATTTTGTTGTAGGCGCAAGGGTAGGGAATACAGTAGGCTTTGAGCGATAGTCCTATCTTTTAAAGTTGGTCGGTATATGAAGGCTTTGATTTTCGGTTCTTTTTGCAAGGCCAAGAGATAACAAAGTGAATAACGACCTTCCATTTGTGGAAAATATAAGTATTGCAAAACTCACACAAATAACAAGGAATATCTCCAAAATAATGCACTCCACAAAAACTGCATTTTGACATAAATTGTGTGTTTTAACGAGATCTACATTTATGTATAGTAAGATTTGATCTATCTCTTACGGTTTACCAGTTAGGCAAAAGTCAGCAAGAGTAAGCAGGACTACATGGGTTATAGTCAGAAAATTCAAAATATATATTTCATTTGCCATAAAAATATCTGAAGCATATGGCACTTTAACCAAATTGATATATTTCATTTGCCATAAAAATATCTGAAGCATATGGCACTTTAACCAAATTGCTTGTCATTTTTGAGAAAATAAAAATTTTTGAAAAAGTTTCCATATAAAAGGTTTAGGGAGAAAGAACTTTCTTCTACATCTTCGTGTCACATCCTTGAAAGATATTAAACTTAAATTCCAACTTTGGTGTTTAAATGACATTTCGTTTTTGAGTTATACTGACTGACAGGCAGACAGACAGACGGACCGACGGACGGACAGCACACATACACGGGCCTTTTTCTAAAAAACGTAGTTTTTTTATTCAAAGAGCCTCAAAACTTATATTTCCGGCGAAACCTCGACGTCGATTTTTTAGGTCGAATACAACAATACTTTCCCTACTTAAAATTCGTGGTAGAGAAAGTAAAAACCAGTATTTTCTATAACAATAAAGTGAGTAAGTGGTTTTATTTGAAATCAAATAGAGGTACGTTTAAGGTAAATATTATTTCTACATTATTATTAATAACTCATTTAATGTGGTAATGTACCAAATGTGTGCTAAATGACTAACTCTCGAACATTTGGAAGGCATGGTTGAATCGAATTTTTGAGGATACTTTGGAAGATGTGACGCGAGAGACACCAGACATTTCCCAAGTCCGAAGGTGTTGTAACTTGCATACACGAACATACTGAAAGGACTGCTGACTATTAGACCTCGCATAGCACCCAACATACGTGCTTTATTTGAAATATCCGCAGTGAATCTCCCATACACGTGCGCAACACTTAAATACTATCACCTGCAAGTCATTAGCAATCAGTTACTTTTGAAAATTCTTGGCCATGCTCTGTCTCGGGCTTTATTGTTTTACAACCACGCTCATACATATAATGGAGTAGAATTTACTGTAGTGTGAAAAACGAACTTTCCATGTTCTTGGGGATTCTAAACCCCAGCGCAACAGTCCATGAAGGGCCAAGGCTTGCCGCCCAGCCGCTGCGGTCCCACCTCTGCCCACTACAGCCGTCATTGTTGAAGTACAGTACTGGAGGGTGGCACATGGTCAGCGTCCCGAGCCCTCCCGGCCGGTTATGCGGCCTTCTCAACCTGGGGCTGCTACTTCTCCCGGGACCTAACGAGGCTTAGTGCACCCCATGCCAGACCTCCAAGCGGGAGAAAATCCCCATACTGGTACCGGGGATCGAAACCGGGTCCTCCGCGCCGGAGGCAAGCGCACTACCAACTGCGCTACGGAGTCGGTCCTATTCTTGGAGATATTCTTGCAGAAAATTAAAACTACGGCATTGCCTATCCGAGAGTGGCATTCGACAGGAGCACCTAATATGCTCATATTTCTATTTACGGCATACTGACACTAAGAACCGTCCAGCAGACCATTCCCACGAACTAACGGGAAACACTAGGCAGGCCTGCCTACCTTGTGCTGTAGGGCAAGCCTGGGCAACTGGTGCTCTCTGAGTGCTCACAGCCTGGCACTGATGTGTATATGTATGTATATGTTTAGTAAGAAAAAATGAAGGTCGCTCAAGCTATTCCGCGAGTCCCAGAAACACCGACGACGCTTAGTATGTTGTGCGGGATGGCAAACTGATCGCTTCTCAGATAGGAACCCCTGTCCGGAAATGCACTGTTTGGACGCTATAGCGCATCGAAGTGTGAGATGGGTGTGCATTCACATTTCGTCAATAAATCCAACATCGAGTTGTCTAGAATACAAACGGGCTGCGAACGGTGTATCTCCTGCGTCATTGCAGAGCATATATCGATGACGGTGAGCCTCGGTACATGTGGTTGTCTTTGAAGATTTTCAATCGCTCCGTGGACTCAAGCCTTAAGGTCCTCCGCTGACGTTACAGGAGTTCTATACACCACAATCTTCATACAGCTCCACAGAAAACAATCGAGTGGTGTCAGATCTGGCGACCGTGTTGGTCATGGAACTGGTCCACCTCTATCCTTCCATCGATTTGGATATGCAATGTTGAGTTGATTCTGCACATTTACATTTAAGTGCGCTGGAGCTCAAGTCGGCCATTCCAGCAGCTGAATTAGTACGTATTGCACTGTTGTTACAGCGCTACTGTACTGGAAACAACACAAGTAACGCAGTAGGATGTGCACCAAGGACTCTATGAAGGAATTTAGCGCATATGCAGGAATGTTATTATGGTCAGGTCGTTCATCCCAGTACACAGATGGCTAAAGGTTTGCATACCTTCCATATTAAGGTACCAAAACGAATGTTAACAAATTGTCACAACCGTTCGTTCTCAAACTTCGACGCTCTCCAGCAACCAAACTGTGCATTTCCGGGCAGGGGTTCCTATTTGAAAACCGACCAGTTTACCATCCCGCACAGCACACTAAGCGCTGATGGTGTTTTTTGGAACACCCACTTAAAACCATCGGTCTGGGCCGGATGTGAACCCGCGACCTTGGGATCAGTAGGCCAGCCCTTAACCAACTGACCGACCAACACCGACCAGCCTGGGAAGGTTAACATATGTGTATACCTCAGAACGAAAGGTCTCTTAAATGATACAATCTGTGTTTAAGTAAAATATTTCCCAGGATATAAGTAATACTTTTCGGAATATATCCGATTAATTTATTTGTTTTAGGTATTTCGCGAACACATTACGAACTCCCTTCTCACATTTATGGTGTTTTATGTTTAAAAGTTTCCACATTTTAAACAACTAACTTTTTAACTTATGGTGAACCATATTTTACTTGTCATAAGCTTGGAGATAGAACCAAATGTGACGCCCTTCTGCTGAGAGTTAGGATTCAGTTAACCGAGAGTGGTGGCAACGTGTGCGATTCACATTCGGGAGGTGCCGGGTTCGAACACCGGTGACCACGCACACTGACATGCGTGTTTTATCTCTGTAGTTTCCCCCTGTCATTCAGGCGAATGTTGGGCTGCTTAATTTCATTCCACGGTTTCCTTTCCATAATTTCCCTTCATTCCACTTCCTTGTCACCCTTCAGGTGTGCTTTTAGGCGAGTGGTATTGGCGGTGCCGACAGACGCCGCGGATGCTTGCGCACTGTAACTGCTGTTCTTGGCGCTAGGTGGTGTTTGGGTGGCCGCTGTTCTCCGTCGGAGGAGACGCCTGTGCGACACCGGACCCGCGGTGTAGTGGCTGGCGCCAGGATGAAGCGATCTCAGTACTTGTTACGGACTTCCGCACGTCTTTATGGCCCGTCTAGCTGCGACTCTGTGACACCCTGTAGTTTCCTCACTTCATCCCTGCCTCCCAGGGTGTGTTAGCCACAATAGATCTATGTAGGTTGCGGTGCGCTAGGTGTCACCCTCCGCGTGTACCCTGTACCCCTATACCCTATAAGGTTCACTAAGGATGTATTATGCATGACGCAAAATTTAATGGCGGATGGCTCGATACAACATTCAATCAAAGGCTAACCGGCATTGCGGTGTTGCTTTAAAGCCAATTATATAACCTTTTTTTTTTTTTTTTTTTTTTTTTTTTGCCAACAAAATTTATTTGCAGAACAAGAAAGAGATCATTAGTCGTCAGCTACCAGCCGCCATTAAATTCTGCGTCTACCATAAATAAGATGATACTGCCGTGGCTTGTCATTAGATTCCACTGTGTGATATTAATTGACTTCAGTGTTAGCATTAAACGTAGTTCAGAAGCTTTTCTACGACTGGGAAATACTCCGACTCGGCCAGGAATCCAACCCAGCACACTTTTCATGTTATTCGCAAGCACTCACCACCATGCCGCAGAGGCAGACTAAACGGGGTTTTGTACTATATTTGACTGGTTCCGTCTCTTTTTTTCTGTCGTTGCTTTTTTTATTTTAGCTTTCCTATGCTTTTTAGCATGGAGAAAAATGTGGAGTCTAAAAATCATATTAATGAAAAAACAGAGAGAAAGAAAGAAAGAAAGAAAGAGAGAAAGAAAAAGAGAGGGAGAGAGAGAAAGAAAGAGAGAAAGAGAGAGAAAGAGAGAAAGAGAGGGAGAAAGATAGGGACAGAGAGAGAGGAGAGAGAGAATATTATTATTATTATTATTATTATTATTATTATTATTATTATTATTATTATTATTATTATTATTATTATTATTATTATTATTATTATTATTATTATTATTATTATTATTGTTATTGCTATTATTATTATTATTATTATTATTATTATTATTATTATTATTATTATTATTATTATTATTATTATTATTATTATTATTATTATTATTATTATTATTATTATTATTATTATTATTATTATTATCATTGTTGTTGTTATTTTCTATAATTTTGATGTTGCGACGGATGGTTCAGCCTCGCACTTGAACGTGTGTAATTCAAACAAGTAACGTTTGGTGTGAATTATACGTGCATTAGATTTCAGTCTAACATGCCATATAAAATGCAGATTTTTCTATGGTATATGTGCATAGTTTTCCAGATGTTCATGTGCCAAAAAGTACGGTAGTACAGATGATAAAAAACTGCAAGAAATATTGTCAAAATCAGATGCCGAATATGAAATTAAATCCGGGGTGTACACATGGTAGAAGAGAAAGAAAAGTAATTAAGGAGTTGCATTGTGTTAATTAAGGAACAAATACAAATTTTTAAAATAATTGGAGTTTGTGCAGTGCTCCTCATATTAACATTTTCCAGACACAGCGGCACACTTAGTTCCTGCTAATATGGCCAAAGACAAACCGGATATAAGTAGAAACTTTTATTACAGACGAATTGAAATCTTAAATAAAAAGCATGTTCAGTAAATCCTTCTGTCCGTGTCTATACCACTTTCTAAACTGTCGTGCACCCATTGTTAGTTCCTGGCTTGCGCACATAAGTTTACTGCCACTTCTTAGGGTAAACCAGCGATGTCCGCAGTTGGCGGAAGAGGAAAGGTTGGATTTACCTCCTTTCATGTTGTCACTGTTTAACACGCCGACGTGTATTGTGTTGCAGTGGCGTTTTCGTTATATGTACGTTGCGTTTTATTTACGAAAGCACTTTCAAATCTTATGCGATAAACATCTGTCCATTAGTGACTCCTTTGGTAATGCTTACGTTTAAGAAGTTTATCAATATTTGGCGACTAAGTCGAAGTGCATTGCCTTAGAAGATACACCAAGTGATCGTCGCGTAACATATTACGATACAGACTTTTAGTATAGTTCAATTTGGAGAAACTCTGTTCGCAAATATATGTAGAGTTATACTCACTCTTATACACACTATTCTTGCAAATGCTTATTTCTCTATCTACTACATTTTAATCGACATAAGCATTTTCACAAAATATCTTATTGCTTATTTTTTTGTAGACACAAAGGGAATCATGGGAATACAGTAGGCTTTAAATTACAGTGAAATATTTAAGAGCTGGCTACTATGCCATGCCTTTGAAATTATAAGTATTAGCAAATGCACACAAACAGTAAAGAGTATCTCGGAAATGGTTCACTAAAAAGGGACAGGAAAAAGAAAACGTATTTCACGTACATGTTTTTGTTTTAACCTTTAGCAGGGCTTTGTCTCTTAGTGTTTACCATTTTTGCAAAAAATCATTCAGAATGAATAGGTGTTCTATGCACATTTCCAGAAAATTCAAGCTGTAACTTAGAAACTGGCCTGTTTGTGTCCGTCACTGGATACTGACTGACTGGATGTGTTTGAATATGTCCCAAGCAAGAGCTGATTCACCCTCCGACTGAAAGAGTGGAGTGGGGCATAGCCGCTAATTGCGCAAGGTCTCCAAAGAAACAAGGTTGACCATCGCTGAGCTAAACTGAACCTACACGCAGGTAAAGCAGAGAAATATCAACAACTGCAGTCCATCATATGCACTTGAGAGCATATATTCGATGCACAGGAGTTGCCTGGACAGAATGCTAAACTCAGCCAAGTTGGAGTCAGTTTTTAATCTACTTGTATAATACAGGATTGTGTGATCCCAGTGAAGTTCATACAACGTTTGCGAAGTAACATTCTCCAAGATGCTCGCAAAGAAGGAAATGCTGCGAAAATGTAAACACTTAAAATGAAGAAAAGTATTTGCTACGATAGACCAGGTAATGGTAAAAATTGATGTTTTCGAAAATAAAAGTATGAATTTTGGTTTGAATAACATAGGCAAAAGACATCGTGTTTCAATAGTGTCATTGTACATTCAGGATTATTCCTTGTATTTTGGTTATTTAAAATTAGTAACTATGTGCTTGAATAATAACTTAAAACCTTAAATACAGAGTTAGGATAACACTGTTTATTTATATTCTCTGAAGGACTATGGAAAACTGCATTGTTTCTTTAAATTAATACTAAAATTATGCTTTAGTTTGTCTAACATTAAACATTTTTACTTCGGGTTGAATATTTCTGTAGACAGAACGTAGTGCACATTATTTATACGTCAAGTTGACCCAGAGTATCGAATTAAATTAATATCGAATGTTCTAATTATGACTGAAACATTTTTTGGTCAGCACCTATGAAGTAGTAATAATGATAACAAGAATAAGAAAAAGAATTCAAATGAAAGGAACAGCCAATGAGTAAAACAGAAGACTTATACACAAAGCACGAGTGGTTGCGATGATGCAACTAAAACTTCATGAGGTACTTACACAGCGATGTGACAGTTCAGCTCGAAGGTCATATGAGATGTATCTTCCACAGATAAATAAAACCATATTTTCGGAAAACTACTGTTTAGATAAGGAATAATCGAGACTAAACATAAACTATAACTCGATATTCACTGCGTACAGATCTTCTTTATGCATAAAAAGTATTTGCCTTCGTGAATATTTTATGGCATAAGTGCACGAAGAATACGCCTCTTTTGCGAGAGTTCAACTCCACACCAACATCGCAGCCTTCAGTTCACCTACAAGGAACCATACTACTCTAAATATTGTGGGCTGCTTATTTCACAATACTGTGACGAAGAACGACAAAAGTCCTGTCCAGTTACTTTCTTATCATTTTTATTTTCTTTCCAAATGTTGGCACAAATACACAGTTCACTTTTATTGACGTTAATACAGTCCACAGTCTTTCGTGAAGTTACAACTCATAACTGTTTTCTTCTCGTAACCTTGACCCAATTTTTATGCCCTTCACTTTCTCTGTCTCTCAAACACTAACTCTGACGATACAATCACCCAACACCCATAACTGCCATAACAGCAGGCGAGCGACCGGTTTTTGAATAATTGAGGGAGGGCCTTTAGCACAGGACATTTATGCAATTGAAATACGTCGGACGATACGTTTGCTAATTTAATTAACGACATTCATTGCTGCTAGAATGCTTCTTTTTTTCTAGCAATTATCACAAATAAATTGTGTTTAAATACCTATAAAATTAAATTACACAATGGTCATATTCGCTTTTCGCTCTTGACAAACAAATGTTATGACTAAAGCCACAATGTTTAGTACCGCATCATGTATAGGAAAGTCGGTTATGCCGTGAGTGTGTTCGCCCAGACCTAGAAGCAAGCCATCAGCACTGCACGAAACAGCCTCATGCACATGGTAAGGTGACTAAGAATTGTGGCTCGACTTATGACCAAAAGTGTGTGTGTGTGGGTGTGTGGGTGTGTGGGTGTGGGGGTGTGGGGGTGTGGGGGTGTGGGGGTGTGGGGGTGTGTGGGGGAGTGTGGGGGTGTGGGGGTGTGGGGGTGTGGGGGTGTGTGTGTGGGTGTGGGGGTGTGTGTGGGTGTGGGGGTGTGGGGGGTGTGTGGGGGTGTGGGGTGTGTGTGGGGGTGTGTGGGGGTGGGTGGGGGTGGGTGGGTGTGAGTGTGTGTGTGCGTGTGTGTGTGCGTGCACGTGCGCGTGTGCGTGTGCGTGTGTGTGGGGGGTGTGTGGGGGTTTGTGGGGGTGTGGGGTGTGTGTGGGGGTGTGTGGGGGTGGGTGTGAGTGTGTGTGCGTGTGTGTGTGCGTGTGCGTGCGCGTGCGCGTGTGCGTGTGCGTGTGCGTGTGCGTGTGTGTGGGGCGGTGTTTAACGCCCGCTTTTACTACATGGGGCACCACAGGTGCTGACACTGATGATACATGGAATGAAGATGGAGCACCGGTGGAATGAGATGGCGGGGGAAACCGGAGAATCCGGATTAAAATTAAAAAAAATTATTTTCTTGTTTAACGACGCTGTCAATTGCCAGGATCACATCAGCGTCGCCGGTGTCCCGGAATTTTGTCCCGCAGGAGTTCTTTTACATGCCAGTAAATCTACTGACATGGAGCTGCCGTTTTTAAGCACACTTAAAAACCATCGGCCTGGGCCGGGTTTGAACCCGCGACCTTGGGATCCGTAGGCCAACGTCTAACCAACTGAGCCACCCAGACCGACTGGAGAATCCGGAGAAAACCCATCCCAGGGCCACTTCGGCCACCACAAATCTCACATGTGGTCGCCTGGGATCGAACCCTGGCCGCTTTGGTGAGAAGCGAATGGTCTAACCACTCGGCCACAGCGCGACCTCTATGACCCAAACTTACACTGGTGGCATAGTAATAGAATAGTTTAACATCTTACTGCTCTAGGATTATATAGCACCCTAACAGATTAATAGCAACAATTTTAACTTTCTAAGCTTGCATCAGTGGAAATACTATGAAGGATAGAATACATGTGAAAGCAATGTTTTGCTTAGATTTGGTTATAATCAGAAATTCAGTTGCAAATTAATATTAATCGGTTTATACCTGTAAAACGAAGCAGTATCAGGGAAATAAACAATAGTATCGTATACCTCTCGAATGTTGTAAACAATTAAAGCTCTGAAAAAAACAAACTTTCCCGTTTTAGATAGAATCCGGAAAAAAACAACAAAGATCCGTTAGCATTTGAACCTCCGTACTTCAGCTTAAGAGACCGGCACTCTACCAAAGCGCTAATGTGCTAACGAGCGCTGCTTTTTGACATTAATGCATTTCACGTACGGAAGACCTGCTTTTAGGCTATCTCAGGTGTTCAAAATTCGTGTGCTAGAAACATCAGAGTGTCTCCTTTCAAGAACTAAATCAGCCTGCTAGAAAGCCGGGATCTATAAATGTGGTATTTGGGATGTTCCCAAATTCCCACCCCTCCTTTGTACTTCTTGTGCAGTAGCTATACATTTAGAAGCCACATAATCAAATTACGTTCTATATTGCTTGTCCACAGTCACACTAAGGAAACGACATGTTTTAGTCTTTCGCTCACACGGAATCCATTGGGGCTTGCCTTTAATTCTTTCTCATTCTTCGGAGAATACGGAAAACATATAACGATATAATAATAATAATAATAATAATAATAATAATAATAATAATAATAATAATAATAATAATAATAATAATAATAATAATAATAATAATAATAATAATAATAATAATAATAATAATAATAATAATAATAATAATAATAATAATAATAATAATAATAATAATAATAATAATAATAATAATAATAATAATAATAATAATAATAATAATAATAATAATAATAATAATAATAATAATAATAATAATAATAATAATAATAATAATAATAATAATAATAATAATAATAATAATAATAATAATAATAATAATAATAATAATAATAATAATAATAATAATAATAATAATAATAATAATAATAATAATAATAATAATAATAATAATAATAATAATAATAATAATAATAATAATAATAATAATAATAATAATAATAATAATAATAATAATAATAATAATAATAATAATAATAATAATAATAATAATAATAATAATAATAATAATAACAACAACAACATAATAATAATAAAAAATAATAATAAAAATAATAATAATAACATAATAATAATAAAAAATAATAATAAAAATAATAAAAATAATAATAATAATAATAATAATAATAATAATAATAATAATAATAATAATAATAATAATAATAATAATAATAATAATAATAATAATAATAATAATTAATAATAATGATAATGATAATAATAATAATAATAATAATAATAATAATAATAATAATAATAATAATAATAATAATAATAATAATAATAATAATAATAAAGTAATAAAAGTAATAATAACAATAACAATAACAACAATAACAACAACAACAACAACAACAACAATAATAATAATAATAATAATAATAATAATAATAATAATAATAATAATAATAATAATAATAATAATAATAATAATAATAATAATAATAATAATAATAATAATAATAATAATAATAATAATAATAATAATAATAATAATAATAATAATAATAATAATAATAATAATAATAATAATAATAATAATAATAATAATAATAATAATAATAATAATAATAATAATAATAATAATAATAATAATAATAATAATAATAATAATAATAATAATAATAATAATAATAATAATAATAATAATAATAATAATAATAATAATAATAATAATAATAATAATAAATCATTATAATATACAACAATAACATTAATAAAAATCGAACAAGTGCCAATGAAACGTTTCGTGCCTGCATGCTTGCATGTATTTTGTTACGGCACTTTAGAATGTGTAATCCGTAATGCTATGTAATATAGGGAAGTGGGCTTATTCCCTGTAAGTAAAGAGCAGAACATTATAAGAACCTTTTCGGTTGTATATAGTGTTATTGTCTATTAGCATGGACTACACACAATAGTTCAAGCTGGGAACCACCTCTCATCTCTCGTCTTCGCTAAGAGGCAGAAGGAATGCCACTGCTGTGTGAATGTCTGGATTTGCCCCGTTCATTAGATAACTATTTTAACGCATCAAGAGATATCTACATACCCTAATGCCGGATAAGATATATGTTATAATCCTACGGGAAACATCAAATTACTATTTTTACCTGACATTAGTTAAACATTAATAGTGAGTGACACTAACTGATACAAATGTTACGTCATAACACAGCTGCATTTAAAATTCCGGTGAGTTAAATTGTGGATGAGCGTTAGTTCAGAAGTAGTCAATTGACCGGAAACATGTATTCGCACATTTCATTTATAAGCAAAACTTAAGAAATAGTTTGTTTGCACTATGCATTAATAGTGAAGCAATTTATAATGAAAAGGCAGCAGACAAAATTGTAGTTAGCTCTTATTACTGTTAGGCTCAGAAGTCGCACGTGCCGTTTATATAGGAAGTAATACTTCCATTAGCTTACTGGTGCCAGAGAAGGGAGTGACGCTTGCAACAGGACAGACTACATTTCACTCAGGAACGGACATTGCGCTGCCGTTTCAGAATCTTGGCTTGAATGTTTGGAACTTAGTATTGAAACTGACACCTGGTTATTCCACATGACTAATCCCATAGGAACCTCAACGTAGGTTTCGGTATGAAAGGTGTCTTATAGTAGTATCCACCCATTAACGACCATGTTCCTTCATCCTTCTCTCGCTGCTATTGATATGAGCACAATAGAGAGGGTCCTCTCAGATACTCTGGCCAAAGGATCTACTCTTGTTTATTCAGAGAAGGCGTTAAGGCCTGGGGAATACTATACTTCCCTTTTTAGTTTAACATAAACGAATAAAACGCGCTTCATTAAATATATGTATTTTAGGGTAAACATTTATTGTTTCCTGTAGGGTAGAAAGTTAATTAACATTGTTACTACTGCAAAGTTCAGTGCAGCTAGGGAGAGAGTCAGTCTTCAAGCTGCTAGCTATAGTGTTATAGGCAAGTTAAGAAGAACTGACAGTGGCGCTCACGATCAGGATAGTCTACTGTGTATGCTTATTTTGATAAACAGATATCAAACGTCTAGAATAATGATTGGTATACCTTTTAAGTAACATATTTTAGATCACATGGCTAATCCGAATACATTCATGAAGAAATATAATTTATTTGATTGGTATTGCACACGAGTGTATTGGCTGTCATCAGTGAATGCGCATTATACTTGTGCTCATTTTGTTTTCTTACTGCTTTCCTTGCGTAATATAAGGTAAAATGAATTGTAAGTCCTACTTCCCTTATTCACGGCTCGCACTCTGTACGTTACTTTTTACCTCCCTGTCACATGACTTAGCTATGTTATTAACATTTCTCTTTTCTGTTGGTAAAGAGCTGAGCTGTAGTTGGGTGCCAACATACGTCCTAGTGCCATAGTTTACCTTGGGCGTCACTGCCACACAAGAGAGCTGCAGACCCTCACGTTACTAACCGCTAGTGAGGGATGTGAATGCCAATGCCAGGTGTCGTAGTGTGTAACAATGAACGTAACAATTGGAAAAATAACTGTCCACTTTTGAACCAAACAATGTATACCTATAACTACATCTCTCCAGGAGATATGTAACAGGCACTCAGCGGAAACAAAAGCAGTCCATAAAGGTATCTCTCCCAACAAAAGGAGCAGGCCACGGTATTGGTTGTGTTATAGCAGCCTAACTTACCTGCACAAGAGCGTGACGTTGGAGATCGCCATTCAAAACTAATGTACAGTTGAGTTAATTTGTACCCTTAAAGTTGAAATTGTCAGCCGTCAGCCTGTGTGAGACTATGTACCGAGTGAGTAAACAAATTACGACCCGACTACGCGTTGTTTTGCCTGTCCGCGTCCTCGGCGTTCGTTGCCGTTTACCACTATCATAGAAAGGCGCGTATGAAACAACAAACCATTTTTAAAACTACTTTTAAAGTGTTTACTTACCAACTTTATGAAAGGAGATGCTGAAACTGGCCACCGACGTTGTCCATACATTTTGGTACCTGTTTAGGAAACTATCCATCACTCGCCATTGAGTGATAACGTTGACAAATGCTGGAAATTTCCTGGCGGATACTTTGTTTTAATTTTTCAAGGGTATGTGGGTTTGTCTTGTGCATTTTATGTTTCAAGTTACCCCAGAGATAGAAATCGCAGGGACTTAGGTCGGGGGACCGAGGGGGCCACAAATCTTTACTAATAATTCTATCCTGAAACATGCTTTCAATTGTTCTCATCGAAAGATTGGCTGTATGAGCTGTTGCGGAGTCTTGTTGAAAAAAGGTAAAATCACGCTCCCTGTCTGACAATCCTCTAAAAAAGGGGACATTTTATTCACGTATGTACAGGCGTCAACTGTTGACTCGAAAAAATTGGGCCTATAACTCTTTATCTGCTGATGGCGCGCCATACACAATTTTTTTCGTGAAGAAGGTTACTTCATGAACAATATTAGGTTTCTCAGAGCTCCAGTAACATTATTTTGTGTACACACATATCCATGAAGGTGGAACCAAGCCTCGTCCGTGAAAAATATTAAATGTGGGTCAATTTCGACATTGTATATACTATTGAGAGTTCACTCACAAAATGTGCACCTAATTACAGGATCACCTGGTCGAAGAGCATGTGCCATAGTTATTTTATATGGTTTTAACTTCAGCAATTTAGCAATTTAGTAGCTCTTCGCACAGAGCCATAACAAATGCCTACCTATTGTGAGGCACTTAAGCGGCTTTCGGGGTTAATTCTCCAAATGATGACCAACGTTGTCTCATGTTTCTTCGATAAGAACCGTACGACGTCTTTTAGATTTCTTAGCCTCAACACTTTTTGTAACCCTGAAATTTGTTGTAAAGTCTATGCATTGTTCTACGGCCTGGAACTTTTACACGTGCAAATCTTTCTGCAAATGGCACTTTCACTTGGCGAGCTGACTGAGTGAACACATACAAATCATCACGATGTGCAGTAGAAGACACATGCTGAGCCACAAGACACTTTGTGACTAAGTACAGGACAAAATAAGAAATCACTCCTAATAACTGAACCACATCACATCACCGTCAACTCAATACTGCAAAGCAAAGCTGCGTCAGAAGCGTGGCCCTATTTACAGCAGCAGTGCGTTATCATGTTTACACACCCCATTGGAAAAATACCGCCCAGACGGTTTGGAGCTTTTTTGCTCTCCCGATATAAAGAACACACTGCTTTCACTCCAGTCAGCAGTAGCGCTTAATTATATTATTGGCACAACTCCATTTTTTATTTTGTTGATCTAATTGAATTCACTCGTCTGTTATTATTGATGTGCGTGGATTCTGAGGTATAGCCTAGTAGTTTCTGCATTAATTGCTACATGTCTCTGATGTAAGTATGGTTTTCCTTGTTTTGTCTCTGTGTAGTTGGGGAGTGTTTTGTGGTTACCTGATATTGGAAATACTAGTATTGAAAGGTGATACTAACTGAACTTAAATTTACTCGGAATTTTGCTAGATCTCGTTTTGAGCGTGGTTGGTTCCCAGGGAAATATACGGTGTTCAAGACATTTGCAATAATAATGTGCGCGAGAACGAGAAAGCTTTCTCTACAATTTAATGTGACTAATTACAGCAACCACCTACCACACGATTACGTTATTAGTTTATGGAATCCGAATATATTTAGATAATCTATTACTATTTTGTGTTTCACCGAAATCATTGCATATTGAGTAGAGTTTACATCTGCTTTATGTCATTACACTTATTACGCTTTAGCACATATTTCCAGGAAACCGCTACAAAGCAGTGTTCAGTCACTAAAGATAGCCTACATTTTAGAATGTGCCCCTAACGGAAAGGAAGACTTAATTTAATCACTTCCTCTCCTTACATGTGCATCCCAGGAATTTCTCTGGATTTTGTGATCAAGGTGTTCCTCGCAAATTTTGAAGCAGTTATGGCGAAGTTTTATATGGATTGGATTTCAGTTTTCTACAAATTCAGCATGACCGGCCAGTGGATCTGCAATATTACACTTTTCTTTAAGGGCTGGTGTTATAAGAGCTTCCTTAATAGTCTGTGGCGTTAGATATTCATACCGATGAGGAGGTAGGAAACTGTGAAGCTAAACTTGCCTCAATGTTTCCCTTTCACAGAAAGCATGTAATAAACAGACCATTTAAAAAGCTGAGATGGAGTCTTGACAATGAGGATAAGAATTCAAATATTTTCACTGGACCGTCCTGAAAGGCTGCACTGGAGAGAGAGAGAGAGAGAGAGAGAGAGAGAGAGAGAGAGAGAGAGAGAGAGAGAGAGAGAGAGAGAGAGAGAGAGAGAGAGAGAGAAAGAGAGAGAGACGCACCCCCTGAACGTCAAATGAAGCCGTGCTCCACTTACAGGAGGGATGTACATCCCCAAATGTACACTGCTTTATCATTTAGAAGATTGCAGATTAGGTTTTTCGACCTTGTAGTTCAAATGGCGATTAATGCTTCTTTTAATCGTTTTCATCATCTTATCGTGTGCGGCGTCTCTCACAAGAGCTGAAGGCAGGTTTCGGCTTTAAGGATTTGATATTCTCCTTAGAACAAGTTAAGTATCATACGTTTCATGCCGAAACCCACCATGAAACACTTGTGACAGAAGCGGTGTAATATATAGAGCAATTCCGCGTGTGACTAGCTGACATTTACACTACATTTTCTTCTTAAAATGTCTGTCTAATGGCCAATATAGGTGTAAAAATGTTAGTTTAACGACATACGATAACAGAGAATACATTGGCGGTTGTGATAGGAAAGATAAAAACCTTAAACAATTGAAACAATTATTTAATAATGAGCGCTAAACTTTTCGTGACTAACTGACATTTTTGTCAACTGCAGGTCCAACTTCAAACGTTTGTCCTCCGTTTTCTCTGAAAGTTTTCGTATTTGATTTGCTCTGAAAAATCACTTGTGAGAGGAACTTCTAAGCTTTCAAATGACCTGAAAAAAGGTTTGGTATGTTATTCTCATCGGGAGATATTTATTCAAAGGTCAGCGTGACTAACTGACATGAGTTTGTGACTAACTGACATTTGCGAAAATTGTAATACCTTGCCTTTGTTTTACATGGTATAACATATGGTAAATCATAGAGATACGTATTATACGTTACATACATGTAATACATACAGGTGTGTAATTGTATTTATCGTTTTGACAATTATCATATTCTTTGGAGAAGCATTAATGTCATACAATATAAACAGATGTTGACAGCTCTCATTTCTTATCACAGTTACGTCATTGCAAGTACAAAAAGCTGACTCAAAACCATAACAAAGACGACACATGAGAGCACACAGCACATACCTGGAACACACTATTATAGTTACTGGATTGGACTCCTCATAGTGCAGGAACGCTAAATGCAGTAGCCTCGTAGTACACGCGCATATCACTACACTGTTTTTATTTCCGAAAGTTGTGCATCATTCTGACACTTTCCGCACATGAAAGAAAAGCATATTCCACAACATTTAAACCTAATACTTTCACATAATGAACCCGCTGAGTGGACGGCATAGGTGAAATACGTTCAAATCATTTGTTGAGAAATTCTTTTGCTTCTTCAGTTTCAGGCAGAGGAACCTCAAGAGGACATATTTTGGTTTTCTTTCTAACAGTATTAACAAATTCTTCAGCACTCTGAATCCTGCTTCCTGGTTTCGCAGCTGTCCATGCCATCCTCTTCACTTGTCCTCAAATCGCATCTACTGATTCCGAGATAGGTTTCGAAGAAGTGCCATTCAATTTGGATTCCAAACTCTTCGGAAAGATATGTCACATGACTCAATGTGTATTTCTGCTTAAAATGACTAGCAGTTCCATCAGAAAACACTTTCAGAAGTTAAAGATTCGGAACAATATTCAATATTTCCGAAAATATATTCCTTAAGCAAATATCAACTGCATATTTGTCATGTGATACATAATCAGACACCAAAGCAAAAGATTGTTTCTGAATTTCACCAATATACGCTTCCAGGAGCTTGGTAAGATATTGAATCATCGTGATAGAACTTGATGATTGCACTTTTAAGTTTCTCTGATAGTTGTTTTCCTGAAACCGGGACAGAATGCTTTGGTTTTACAACATGTAATCCCTCTTCAACTGCTAACTTACGAATCATTTATTTTCTTTTGCGTGGAGATTGTGGCAGTGCTTCCTCAACACGTTTTCTGCACTTTCCAAAATGCTGTCTGCTTTTGAAAGCGGTTGATGCTGATGGAGTATCCTTATCAATCCCTTCTTGATCTCTTATTTTCTGCCTTGCCCGCTGTGCTTGCTTATGTCTCCTATATTCAGCTTTGAGGTGTTCTCTTCCTTGTTTTGTTTGTTTCAGTATTGCTCTTCCTTTCCTCATAGTCACTTTTATTTTTTCCTTCCATTGTGCATAACTGCCTTGCTCCTTCAGACATTGTTTGTATTCACGTTGTCTTTGGGCTGGTGTTTTAGCCATGGAGTCAGAAACGGACTGATACGTCTATCCTGACCGAAGTCTCATAAGCACTGTACGCGTATAACGACCACAGGGCGCCAGCACTAATTGTTCGTTAGTCACGTGTTTTGTGGGAAAACGAATGACTATAGAAGAAAACTTTCTGATACCTTTTTATTTGTTATACTGTAATGACGCAGAATCAAAAAGCATATTTTTTTCAGTCTATTACTTTTCCCTGCAGAGGACTTTATCCTTATTTACCTCGACTAACTGACATTGACACACAGTAATAATTAAACAGGCTCTAAGGATTATTTTGTAAATGTCGAAAATTATTAGCCATATACACGTTTCGAAGACGAAGAGTCATTGTGTGATGTACAGAACAAAAAAATTAAAACAGTTGTACATAGCTCCTGAAATATTGATATGAAAATCACTGTTATTCACGCTTATTTTTAGTGTTTTGGAAATATGTGGGTAAGAAGTGAAATTTGAACCCATATTCACGTCAAAAACATTTATTTTTCACTTCATAAGATACTTTGGAGTATCTAGCATCATCTTTCCTCAGTAAAAAAAGTGAAACATTGATTTCAAATTTTAACACTCGGTATGACATATTCGCGGAATTGCTCTATAGAGTTCACCTAAAACACCGGTGACAGTTTTAAATACAACCCCTAAAATGTAACGTCAAATATTCCATATAAACTACCTACCTGGAAACGATACTTTTATAACACTGAATCGCTATGGGTGCTTACTCGATTGTCACGTGGGGTGTGGTTACAGGGGCGCCGACTACCGGTTACTTTGTCTCGTAATAGGGACAGAGTCCTGTGTTCTGCTGTTCAATACAGTGAACAGCACATCTGAATCGCTCCCTGAGCTACCGTTGAAGAATTTCAGCATCGATTTCGGCACTTTACAGTTCAAATGGACAGCTGATGTTTTGGGCGCGGCCCCCTTATGCTACATGCTAATGCATAGGAATTAAAGTGGGTTTTATCACAAGGAGTCTGATACGTCCCTTGTGAGTTTAACAGTAGCAATGGCAGGCATTATAGTATGCATGTTCTGTGTGTTAGATCTTCATTCTCCAGCTGCAGGCATTATTAAACTAAAGTGATTATTACCCAGAAAACAAGTACTTTAAATTTTATGCACACCGAAGCTATAAAGGAGTAACAGTGGAGTGAGATTGTAGTGGACGAAGCGGTGCTGGGACGGGTTTCCTCCGGGTTCTCCGGTTCCCCCGCCATCTCTTTCCACCGGTGCTCCATCTTCATTCCATGTATCATCAGTGTCGCCGCCTGCGGTGCCGTAGTAGTAAAAGCGGGCGTTAAAGACTACAAAAAAAACAAAAACAAAAAACAACAACAACAAAAAACAATGGAGTGAAGAAATGCATTTTGTAGTATATAATAAACTTATGAATAAAAAGATGAAGCTTCATTTTAATTAGTAGGAGGTATTCTCTCGCATTCATTAAGAACGCACGCCGGATAACTGCCCATTTATGATGCACTCTTCAGAGATCGCCAAGATTTAAAACTGTCCAGTGAGATTCTACTACTGCTTGAAGACAAACGGCATCTAAATAAGCTGCATTTATTAGAAAAATACTTCGCACATGTGTTAAGGTGATAGCCGATTTATATAAAGAGATAAAGGTTACGTGATTGTGGCCAAATTTTGTAATGTAGTTGCTTAGATACACACTAGACATTTACAGTTTTATTACTAAAACATACTATAACCGTGCAGGACTCCACATTGTCTGCAACACATTCAGACACATACTATCTTAGTACATATTATCAAAATGAGTGGTGGTTAGTAGACAGCTGCCACTTTGATGATACGCCAATAGTAGTCCCAAAGTGGTATGCAGAGAAGGCAGCGGTCTCTTAGTTGGTGAGAATCCAACTCGAACTCGTCATTGACATCATTGAACGATTTTTCCACTGAAGAAGCCTCCCCCCCCAAAAAAAAAAAAAAAAAAAAAAAATCTACTGCTACTAGTATCGCCACAACCAGTACCACTGGAAAAATGTTGAATTGTGAATCAGGAATTAAAGGAACTTAGTTTACGGGACAGGGGCTTCGGAACCTCAGAACCGGTCAAGGCTGTTGGTGGCGGGGCAGGCCATACCCGATCTCATCCAGCGACTGCCTACATACCACACTGACTCCGCAGGTTGGGATGCTTGCATCTACTACTGGAGGTGTGCAGTATCTAACACCAGTCCATATGAATCATTTGAGCGTGCCTTGTTACGTCACAGCTGAAGTTGCTATGAACACAACTGTCCACCGTAAGTTGTCTGCCGAACCCATCGCAATGGACACGTCGGCAACATCCGCCGCCTTAACATGTGGCAGTCTCAAGGGAGGACAGCTTGAGTCCGTATCCGAGGAAACGGATTTGTTGCCAAAACTAATATTTCAACTTTCCACGGTGGCAACTGGGCTAGTAGATATGATTAAGGTTAACGCCAACACCAAAATGGAGATTAAGATCAGCATTCAGGTGGCCAAAGACATTTCTGAGATGTGCGGTTGGCTTATTTAGGAATCTTCTAGATTAAAGATTGACTCCAAAATTTGCAGTTCTGCTGGTATCCAAACGGATCCTCTAGAATCCACGGATTCCACTGTGCTATCAAGAACTCGACGTGTGGCGGATGTCCAAGCTAATTTGGTGACCATTACTGACGTCGGACTTCTTCGGCCATTATTGAAAGTGCTGTGGGCTGCAGACGTTTTTAACAACGTGGAAATTTAATATGGCAACCCCCTCTTGGCGAGTAAGAATTTCAACTTGGCTATCGTTACGGATGACACGGATATGAGTTCCGGCATTGATAGACTCTTCATAAACCGGTACCCAGAGCTTTTGGAACTGGCAGACTTACATGCGGAACATACTGGCGTGACCTATTTCACATAAAGTACAAAAATCCCTGTGGATGGTGGTTTCCGGACTGCTGAGCGCTTAATATACAAGCTCACAGAAAGCCTTCAGCACGAGGTGATACCTTGAGCCTTCTGTTAGAAAAATTGACAAGCTTGAGAACATTGGCTCGGAAACATGGGAGATGGAAAATTCGAATACCGTTACCTGCCGGATACGAACTCTCCCGGACTCGGAAAATACCAGAATATGTCTTTATGAACTCTGAAATTAAACCTATTATAGGAAGTTAAGCAACAAGTGAACTTAACTGACCTTGGTGTAGTGGTGCAAACTATTACGAAAATCCGCTATGGACCATCATGATCATCAATGGAGGGAACCACCAAGCAGAAACCTTACGCTCTGCTATAGCCACCAAAGTATCTAACACGGCGGCATATTGTCCGAAATGGAATGATAAACTTTACCATATTCATGGAACTGATGCCAACACTACATCTTCCAAGGTATAAGAGGCACTTTCTCGTGTTGTGCCCGCTAAGAATGTCCAGGTGAAATCTATGTGACCCACCGCAACAGAAGGATAGATCGCTACCGTAGCTGTCCAACGTGAAGTAGCACAGAAGTTTCTGAAACTTGGACATGTTCGTATCCGTTGGTGCTCCTGCAATATAAAGGAACGTTTACCAATACCGCGATGTTTCCGTTGTCAAGAGTTCGGCCATCGTGCCAATGTTTGCTCTGGTCCTTCTCCAGGAGATATTTTTCTGAAGTGTGGAAAAGACGGTCATTTTCCTACTGGTGTGTCAATGAACCGTACTGTTTATCATGTGGTCGTCGGAGCCACAGGATAGGCTTCGAAAACGGTCCCAAAAAACAGAACACTGGTCAGCGATGCACGCTTCTGGAGTTTAAAGGAAATTGATAGCAGGCACCCCTAAGCAGGATGACAGCCTCGCGGCGAGATATCATGGATAAACGCTGTGTTCTCCGCATACTTCAGGGTAACATTAACAGAGGCGGGGAAGCAATGGACTTTAAGAAGCAGATGCCTGTGGAATATGTCGTGGACATCAAATTGATGGCAGAGCCGAATAAAGCCAATGTCACACAAGCACAATGGTACATCGATCGAAAAATTGATATTGCCATACGAGTTTCCAATAATGCTATTCCGGTCTTGCGTACCGAACACAGCGAAGGGTCTGTGTGGATCGAGACGCCGTTTATGGTTGTTTTCGGCTGCTACATTTATCCCAACGTGGATTTTTTCGCTTTTACCACGTTCTTACATCAATTACGACTGGCCATGAGGAGCCTTTGCCAAGGAGATTGTGGTCGGTGGGGGTTTCAATGCTAAGTCGCACCAGTGGTCCTCTGCTGTGGAGGATGCCAGAGGACGTGCCTTAGCAGAGTGGCTCGCTAAAGATGATCCCATCATTCATAATCGTGGACAGACTCCTACTTTTGTACGACGTGATAGTGAGTCGTATATCTACATTACCTTCAGCACCCGCAATATCGCTCAGAGGGTAGTTAAATGGAAAATATTGGAAGATGAGACGCTGAGTTATCAACACATTAATTTTGATATTAAGGTCACCAACCCTTCTCGTAGATTCGGCCACCTTTTCCGTCTCACGGGTCGGCGGGTGACATCGGAATCCCTCCCAAGGTTAATTGCGATTATGTACCGTTTGTTTCCATCAAACGGAGCAGCGTTTTTAACGGCCAATGATTTTTCCCAGTTTATACAGCAGGCCTGCGATAATACTTTTTCCAGGAAGTATTCCGTAACCTTTCGAAAGCCTGCATGTTGGTGGTCTGATGAGATAGCCGTCAAACGACGCCAGACCTTGCAGAGGCGTTGTGCCATGGTTAGGGACAATAGGCGGGGCGATGAAGTTCAAAAACCGGGAACAATATCGAGAAAGTAGAGCTCTGTCGAAGGCGGCCATATTAGAAGTCAAACAAGCAGCTTGGCAAGAGGTCCTCGACGAAATTGACTCTGACCTTTGGGGTCAGGGCTATAAGATTGCCACGAATAAGCTTCGCTCACCGTCCGGTTCCCTGCCTGACGCCCGTTAGTTAGAGATTGCACGGACACTATTTCACGTTCCCATCTCTTGGGCCAAAATTATTGTGCCCCAGGAGGAGATACCTCTGTTTACCTCTGACGAACTTCTTATTGCCGTAGAAAAAAAATCAAGGACAACAAAGCCCCTGGACCGGATGGCTTGCACTCTATGGTAGTAAATGCAGCCACCAGGAACTACCCGGAGAGATGTCTGGAAATTTTCAACCATTTGTTGATAAATGGTCTTTTTCCGCAGGAGTGGAAGCTGGCACGACTCTTATTGCTAGAGAAGCTTAAAGGGGATCCGAACGTCACCACGTACCGTCCAATCTGTCTGCTCAATGTGCTAGGGTAGCTGTTTGAACGTCTGATTCTGGAAAGGCTGAGCTTATAATTGGAGCGCAGAGGAGAGCTGGCTGACACGCAACATGGCTCCAGAGCTACACGGTCTACCATTACAGCAATGAGGAGAGTTCAGGAGCTTGCTGAGGAAGTGAAATCTCGGCCCCGAGAGCGGAGGTCTCTATCTGCCCTTATCACGCTTGATGTACAGAATGCCTTTAATTCTGCACTCTGGGGCGGTATTCTTCAGGAGCTTAGTTCTCGGAGTCTGGCCCCATACCTCTACAACATGATAGCAAGCTATCTAGAAGATCGATTACTCCTTGTTGGAACCCATAGTCGAATGGCAATGTCGTGCGGCGTCCCCCAGGGCTCCGTATTAAGTCCTTATTTGTAGAATGTATATTTTGATGGGGTCCTGAGGCTAACCATGCCCCAGGGAATCACTCTGATGGCCTATGCAGACGACTTGGCACTCGTTACTGTTGGTGAAGATGCGGCGACATTGGAGAGCATAGCTAACCTAGCTCTGGCTTCCCTAGGCGCTTATCTGACCTCCGAAAAGATTAAGCTAGAACCACATAAAACAGAAGTGGTTTTGCTGGTAGGCGGCTGGAAGGTTTCACATACCTGCCTTCGACTTGGCTATTTGCTTATCACTAGTCCGAATACACTCACGTACCTTGGAATTCATCTGGACCGTAATATGTATATGGGACAACATGTGAGGGCCGTTATGGCGAAGTTGGGAACAGCCTTAACTCACCTGAGTCGTATAATGCCCAATATGGGAGGAGCGAGAGAAAGCAGCAGGAGAATTCTTTTCTCTGTCGTGACTTCTATCTTGTACGGTGTTTGGATCTGGCGCAAAGCGCTAGACCGCAAGCTATATACTACCAGGCTCCTGAGTTGGCAACGGAAGGTTGCAATCCGTATTGCAAGTGCCTATCGCATCACGCCTACCAAGGCTTTATTAGTTCTGGCAATGACGCCTCCCATTTATCTCTTGGCCACTGAACGCCTTCTATGAGAGCAGACCGATATAAGCAAGAATGAGACTCGACTAAAGTTGTTTGAACAATGGCAAGCACTTTGGGACACCGATGATGGAACTGCTCATTGGACCAAGCTCTTACCCCCAGACTTGGTTCCTTGGATTAATCGCCGGAGTGGAGAAGCAAACTCCTATTTGACAGTTTCTCACTGGGCATGGTTGTTTTAGGTCATATCTCTATCGATTTGGCCTGAGTGCTTCACACGAGTGTATTTTCTATGGGAAGGTGGACACTGTGGAACACGCATTTTTTTACTGTATTAGATGGCACAAACTCCGACAGCAAATTGAGTTGAAACTGAGAACGTTCACGCCTCCACATATGGTCCCCTTCATGCTTTCGTCTGGCACTCATTGGAGGACAATCAGCAAGTTCGCCCATGACATACTATCCCGTAGTAGAGATGGATGATATTTGAGACAAATATTGACCGACATAGGCAGCTAACATCTTGAATCGTGTTCTTCTTGAAGTAATGCCACCTGGGTAGTTCCAAGGAGAAGCTCTTGTGATTCCGGAGGGATTTTTTAGTTGGTAGAAACCCAACTCGTCGAATTCGGTGTCTTTTGAAGATTATCCCATGCCTACAACATAAAAAAGAAGTATTTTCACGACCACTATCACTATTAGTACCACCACTGTCTCTACTGCTACTACTAGTATCACCACCGTACTATTAGTAACATAGATGTCACCAATGCAACTACTTCTACTGATATCGCCACAACCCCTACCACCATTAGTACTACCAATGTCACTACTGCCACTAATGTCTCCACGACCACTACACTATTAATACCACTACTGTCACTACTGCTGCTACTGCTACTATATATTATAGCCCATGATGATGCAGTACATAAATCTACAAAGCTACCATGAAAAACAGTCTTTCTTGCAGATTCCAAAACTGTTACATTTTAACTTTCCTGCATAAATGCATTTTTAAATTTCTTCACATTTAGTTTTGCTCTAAATTCCTGTTTCATATTTCAAACATACATCACTGTTGGTCACCTATATAGAAAAATTTGCTTATTATGGCCATTTCTATTTTATACTATTATATGGTTTTTTTAGTAAACATGATCCTCTCTTCTTAAAAAATATCTGCTATTGAAAATTCCATAATAGTGACGAGTTAAATGCAGTCCTAACAAGCACAAATAAAATTAATATAGGACATTAGTTACATTTTCAGTAACAAAAAAGGGCATAGGCACATTGTTTACTGCTCTTCTGACGCAAACTAGTAACGCCACGACCACTACACTATTAATACCACTACTGTCACTACTACTGCTACTGCTACTAATGTCACCACGACCACTACACTATTAATACCACTACTGTCACTACTACTGCTGCTACTAATGTCGCCACGACCACTACTAATACCACTACTGTCACTACTACTGCTACTGCTACTAATGTCACCACGACCACTACACTATTAATACCACTACTGTCACTACTATTGCTACTGCTACTAATGCCGCCACGACCACTACACTATTAATACCACTACTGTCACTACTATTGCTACTGCTACTAATGCCGCCATGACCACTACACTATTAATACCACTACTGTCACTACTACTGCTACTGCTACTAATGTCACCACGACTACTACACTATTAATACCACTACTGTCACTATTATTGCTACTGCTACTAATGCCGCCATGACCACTACACTATTAATACCACTACTGTCACTACTACTGCTGCTGCTACTAATGTCACCACGACTACTACACTATTAATACCACTACTGTCACTACTATTGCTACTGCTACTAATGCCGCCACGACCACTACACTATTAATACCACTACTGTCACTACTACTGCTGCTGCTACTAATGTCACCACGACTACTACACTATTAATACCACTACTGTCACTACTATTGCTACTGCTACTAATGCCGCCACGACCACTACACTATTAATACCACTACTGTCACTACTACTGCTGCTGCTACTAATGTCACCACGACTACTACACTATTAATACCACTACTGTCACTACTATTGCTACTGCTACTAATGCCGCCACGACCACTACACTATTAATACCACTACTGTCACTACTACTGCTGCTGCTACTAATGTCACCACGACCACTACACTATTAGTACCACTACTGTCACTACTACTGCTACTGCTACTAATGTCACCACGACCACTACACTATTAATACCACTACTGTCACTACTACTGCTGCTGCTACTAATGTCACCACGACCACTACACTATTAATACCACTACTGTCACTACTATTGCTACTGCTACTGCTACTAATGTCGCCACGACCACTACACTATTTATACCACTACTGTCACTACTATTGCTACTGCTACTGCTACTAATGTCGCCACGACCACTACACTATTTATACCACTACTGTCACTACTACTGCTACTGCTACTAATGTCGCCACGACCTCTACACTATTAATACCACTACTGTCACTACTACTGCTACTGCTACTAATGTCGCCACGACCACTACACTATTAATACCACTACTGTCACTACTACTGCTACATCTACTAATGTCGCCACGACCTCTACACTATTAATACCACTACTGTCACTACTACTGCTACTGCTACTAATGTCACCACGACTACTACACTATTAGTACCTATCACTACTCTTACTACTCGTACCAGAACTGCTGCTTCTACCAGCAACTGCCCGCTACTAGTATTAATTCTGCTGCTTCTGCTAGTGTTCTCTCACCAAAGCGGCCCGGGTTCAATCCCAGCAACCGCATGTGAGATTCGTGGTGGACGAAGCGGCGCTGGGGCGTGTTTCCTCTGGGTTCTCCGGTTTCCCCCGCCATCTCATTTCACCGGTGCTCCATCTTCATTCCATGTATCATCAGTGTTACCGCCTGTGGTGCTGTAGTAGTAAAAGCGGGCGTTAAACACTACAAAATGCTAGTGTTACTCTACTACTTTCGCTGCTACTACTAGAGCTACTATTAGAATTATGTCTAATGTTGCTAGCTCAGCAACTAGTAAGAAACCTCAGCTCTGCAGGAGTTATTGAGTTAAATCCATAAATTGCTCTCTAGATTGTCGTCTCTGCCGCTTTATTATTGTCTTTCACTCTATCGTTCTCTCTGCGATTTCAAAATTCTCCCTTTCAATATTTTCTCCCTCGCTTCGTATCCATCCTATCCCACAATTTTGTCTTTCTCCCTCATTTTCCCATTTCTCTTCTTACTATGCACATTTACTTTTGCAGTTAGATACAGTTGTGTAGCATTAAATAAGACTAATAAGAACCGGGAAAATTGGTGCTCTTGATTTTTGCGCCCATGAAAACCGCACAATTAAGGGAAAGTATTTTTGGTACCACAAAACTATTTTCTAAGCCAAATCTGGGGTTTGTTATACCAAGTTTCATAACAACCGTTTTGGCCATTCTGGGGTGATAAGACCCACACCTTCATACTTTCTTGCACAAACACACATGAGCTAATAAACAGCACTTTAAAATTTATGTTTTAGGATTTGATGTTGTCTGTTAAGTGCGTTAGGATGAATTGATTATTTATCCAAAATTGTGAATTATCAGAATAATAATAATAATAATAATAATAATAATAATAATAATAATAATAATAATAATAATAATAATAATAATAATAATAATAATAATAATAATAATAATAATAATAATAATAATAATAATAATAATAATAATAATAATAATAATAATAATAATAATAATAATTATAATACCACTAGTTATTATTATTATTATTATTATTATTATTATTATTAATTATAATTATTATAATTATTATTATTATTATTATTATTATTATTATTATTATTATTATTATTATTATTATTATTATTATTATTATTATTATTATTATTATTATAATTATTATAATTATTATTATTATTATTATTATTATTATTATTATTATTATTATTATTATTATTATTATTATTATTATTATTTTTAACAGTAGTAGCAGTAGCAGCGGTACCATCATCATCATCGTTAAAATATTGAGTGTTACTTTGGAAGTATTACTCAGATACTTTGTTACCAGTATTAATATTTCCTAACCTAGTGTAAACAGAAGACAAACCTTTGCAATGATCTTCAAAGTACATTTACTGCATTCTATGATTCATCGCAGCCAAGGATTAACGTCAATTAGAAGTGCCTCCAAGGTTTTAAAGTGAACTTACCTGGAGAAAACTGCCCTCATTTAAAACATTGGTTACTTCTAATAGCAAGAACAAATTCAGAGTTCACACCAGCTCACATTTCTTCAATGAGCAGTTGGAAATTAGAACCTTAACAGGTAAACGAAACAAAAAAAGAAAAAAAAAAAAAAAGAAAAAAAAAGATAACATCAGTTAAGTCCGCACACCCATGTCTTGTTTGAGAGCACGACACAAACCTTTCCCATGCGCTCTGCTAGTTCATATCAGTCGCGGTAAGCAAATCGTAAATTTATATCACTGCGTCATAATAATTAGCCGAGCTTTCCTGACATCAAAAGGACGTTAAACATATAACTTCTCTCAAGAGTCTTGACAGTAACAAAGTGGCGGGGGACATTATAGAGATAGCATGATATTGTGGGGAAGTAAATCATTATGACTCAGAGAAATACAATAGTTCCGTGAAAACAGGTTCTTCAGCTTGTTCACAGGGAGCTAAAAAGAGTTTGCCATAGTGCACTACGCACTACATTCAAACTTCAATACACTGACACTATATGACATTTGGTGCATATACATGCGTTATTACTATCAACCTCCGGAGCTGTTTCAGAAGGATTAGAAGCTTGAAGTAGGTACCTATATGCCGTTCAGAGGCTCTTTCACGATCTTAATTCGAGAATCTGCATATTGAAAATGGAAGGAAAAGTCATTCCGTAACTAAATTAATGAATAAGCCAGGTTATCTGCAAACGTTTGCAGTATGTGAGTTCCTAAAAAGAGAAAAATCGCTTTCAACTTATGCTTATTTGGTGAGAGATTTTCAACGGTTTTATCAGCACTTTACAACTCTAGTAAATACGCTTCAAACATGACTTTTAGTTTATATACGCATCTACATAACTTCGTAAATAAAGTTCTGGTTATCATTTAACGCTCAGAATTCTACTTTTACTTTTCCTGTCACCTAGGTATACTACGTAAGAGGAAATATTGTATTTCATTCAAAAATTGGATGTCGAAATGTTATCAGAAATACATATTTTCAGGACCCATTAGGGCGCTGATGACCAAGTACTTGAGCGTTCTAAATCCTTCGTCAAATCGAATTCAGGCCCCAGAATCCAAAGTTATGTAGGTGCAAGAATAAATCTAAAATAAAATGTTCTAATTTTGATTAGTGTTTAACGCCCACTTTTACTACAAGCGGTACCATATACATAGAATCAAGATGGAGCACCGGTGGAATGAGATGGCGGGGGGAACTGGAGAACCCGGAGGAAACCCGCACCTGTACCACTTTGGCCACCACAAACCCCACATATGGTCGCCTGGGATCGAACCCGGGCCGCTTTGGTAGGAGGCAAACGGTCTAACCACTCGGCCACAGCACGCTCTCGAAATGTTCTATGAACACCATACTTGGTACTTAGTATCTTCCGAAAATACGACACCATGATTTTGAACTTAGTCTACCCAATAGGAATAGGAAGAGGGAAGATAAGGGCGGGGTTCGGCACTGAACCTAGCCTTATTGTACCTATGCTCCAAAGAAGGCACCCGGTAGGAAGGATGAGGTGAGAGGAAACACCTGGAGACCAGATCCAGACATTGACAGAGGCCCTAACGTTTACCTAGTTTGACCACACCTCGAATCTTTGGGTCTTCCGGGGCTTTCCAGGGGGACCCTGGCGGTGTTCAATGTCCCCATATGCCGCCTTCCTGCCACAGATGACGAGGGACGAAAGAGCTCTTGTGCGCATATCATCCCTGCCAAACTGCACCTAACGCCTTCGCTGACATTTGCGACCCTGAAAGAACCAACGGGATCAACCATGAATGAAATTATAAATGAAGTGAAATGGAAGGACCGAAAATTCGGGGGATGTAATTATCCTTCCCAACACACGCCTAGCGACCCAGGAAAACCCCTAAAATGCCATGGGTCAGGGAATTCGGCCATGGGAATCAAACCCACAACCTCCTGAATGCGAGCCTCACACGTCACCGCGGGGCCATCTCGTTCGGCTAATCTACCCAAACCAAACTACCATTTTCATGGAAAAGTTTTGATATATTTGACTTTGCTAAAAACGGCTCTGATAATTTTGATTCAATACCATATACATAAATATATTTACACAACAAATAAAATGTTTATCTTGAAATTTCTGGGAATAGCCTGCGAAGTCCTCTTTATTCGGAAGGAATTTTGTGGTGGCGCCGTGGCCGAGCGGTTAGCGCGCTCGCCTACCACCTAGGCGGCCCGGGTTCGATCCCAGGGACCAGTATGTGGTATTCGTGGTGGACGAAGCGGCGTCAGGGCATGTTTTCTCCGGGTGCTCCGGTTTCCCCCGGCATCTCATTCCACCAGTGCTCCATCTTCATTCCATGTATCATCAGTGTCACCGCCTGCGGTGCCGTAGTAGTAAAAGCGTGCGTTAAACACTACAAAAAAAAAAAAAAGGAATTTTGTATAATTCTGTATAGCGGGCGAGTATAAACATGGAGATAGACAAAAGCACAGCGCAAAAACAATGTAGCTTCCTTTAAAACACATTCCAAAGAATGTTTTGTAGCATCAGGCATTTCAAATATATCCTATATTACTGGTTTAAATTTCCCAATACGTTGTCACTTTTAAAGTGCTATCGCTGTTTAGTTATTTTTCAGATATCACAGACATTTTAAGGGTAGCATATAGCGCCCCGATTTTAAACAGCTGACTGTCGATTCGGTTTCCTCTGTCCCCGATTTCCGTATAACGAAATTTGTAATGGAAATACGTCTGTGAAGATTTATTTCGATTAACACAAAATAGACAGAAGAATCAGTGTTTGTAAGAATATTTTGCAGAAGTTTATAAACTAAAGGACAATACATGGAGAAAGTAATGGGAATATTGGCAGGATGTTTCAAAAAAAGCATTTTACGTCCACAAAAATCCATCGCGCTCCGCCGGACTTGAACCCGCGACCTCGGGAACCAGAAGTTGGCGTATTACCCCTGAATAACGGGAGTGGAAGTTGCTATGTGTTGGAGCTCGTAGTCTGCCTGTTTCCACCCTTCCTTCATTTTGACGTCCGTTGCATAGAGGTCGTTGGTTATGAAATTATGTTTTTCTATGAGCGTTTGGGGATTGTTCTCGTAGGCTTTGATCTTTGGCAAGAGTATGTGCATTCTGATGTCTTCTATAGGAAAGTTTCTTTCGTTACAGCCGTTTTCCCGACACCTAGAATTTGTTTCATTTGACATTCTCAAGCTCCTTGGGCCACTGACTTTTAGTTTTGTCTCAGATTATGTGGATCCCTTGAGTTGGTATTGGAGCTACGGCCATTTTAAATAGTGTCATTATCGTTTTTATTGAGAGAATTTTGGGGCTATTGGATATTGTAAATTGCTTTTATTGTTACTGTTGCTCTTTCTTTCAAACAGATGTTGAGTGATGTCAGATTTTTAATTGCTCCATTTATATCCCGGCTTTAATTGCAAAGGTCATAAGGAACATATTGCCCGTTAACAGTGGGTTTTGGGTCTTTAGGGTTTTTAAACATTACGTTCACACATATTCACACTTTCGTTAATACTTTCAGACTCTGGAGTGGATAAGGAATAATATTCTTACCCCCAGCCGGGTATCGAACCCGGGACCCCTGGTACAGCAGGCAGGTGCTTTATCGACTGAGCTACGGGGCCAGCGCATGTTTGGAGAGTAATTACAAGATCTTTGAATTTTGGTGCTACTTTTTGTGGTTTATTTTGAAGAGTCTGTATATTTTGGTGTGAGTTTACCACTTAATCTGAGAATAATTTGTTTGATTTTGTCGTTATCTAATTGTAGATCATTTTCCAAGGCCCAAGAGGTGAATCTGTTTTACACATTTTGCAGCTCCTCTTTGTCTTTTGAAGTGATGCGCAACTAAAGAATTGTCCATCATCACGCAAAACATGTCCTGAGAAAAGGGGTAAGTTAAGCGGAACAGCAATTGTTTGAGTTCGCCACACCCATTCTGGTAATACGTATTTAAATGTGACGTTTTTCCTCTTAATACGTTGATACAAATGTAACGATACATATTATATTTGAAAGTGGCACTGCAAGATGTCAAGACTTATGTGGTATAAAAGTATTAGCGCTTGTATGTTCCAATGGTCTATCAAAAATATTAAGCGAAACTTAAAGTGTAAAATATAAATAGCATAAATTTTAATTATAAAGTTTGATTATAACAATTAATAATGATTTATGTTGCTTATGAAATGGACACTAAATCTAGGATAAGCATTCACAGAGAAAAAAGTGAGTAATAGGTGCGGAATGTAATGTTTTCGTTATGTAGCATACTAATACACCCTGTATACATGCGAGCGACATACGAGAACACGTGAGCTAGAGGGCGTTACGAGACCTGCAAGAGTGAATCTTGAAATTACCATAAAAATGGTGACTTGTAATTTGTCAGAAGTAAAAATGAATTTGAGCACATAAAGAGCCGTGAGCAGTGAGAAAAAAGGAACAGGTAAAATAAACGACAGCAAAAAATAGGAAGAAGAAAAGGTAAAAGGAAAGAAAAAGAAATGAAGGTTGAGAAATACGTTTTCAGCTTCACACATTATGACTAAGCATTAGTGTTGTGTCAGAGCATGCAGTGACACAGCACAAAACACTACTGAAGTGTTCTAGATGCTTGCATCTTCTCCAAATATCTCCTTGTTTCTTCAAAAAGAAGCTTCTTTATTTCCTGTAGTTCTATAGTTTAAGCTGCCTTATTTGTCAACTAGGATAGAGCAAATGTGACGTTCAATACAGAAACTCTATATCAAGAATTCAAAGAGAATTTAGTGTTAGCAATTATCACAGGGCACGGAATGCTGAGATCATACCGCTGCAGATTTGCTTTACTAGACAGACCAACATGCGAAAGTCAAGAAGAGGACCAAACAGTAGATCATGTAATATTCCGATGCAATCTTGTAAACCAATAAAGGAATGACATGATTAGAAACATGCGAAGTAGGGGGGGGGGGCGGCTGGGACGCCTGGACGCCTGGCCCGTAACTAAAGAGGAACCTATAAACACACATTTACAAACCTTTGTCAAGTTCGTGAAGTCCATCAACTTCATAGATATAGAGTAACTAAAGCATATCAATTTCAAATTACTTACTCAGTTAACCTTACGCTAAGCAAGAAATGTCAGAATAGTATTTAGAAAAATTCTCAGATTACTGTAAATGTTATGACAGAGCCGTCACTATGAATATATACCGTAAGAACTATTTGTAAACTCTATATAATGTAGTTGAGAGGAATGTAGCATTCCCATGGAATGGAGCATGCCCTTAAAAATTAATTAAAAAGTGCTGAATAAAAGCATATTTTTACAAAAGCAGTTATATACACCTTTATATATGATAACCTAAAATATAAAAATAATACCCGGATTAATTTGAAGGGAATATTATAATAATGAGACAATTTTCTGTAAAGTATGTACGTTTGACTATTTTGACTCCTGTGGGATTTCACTGACCAAGAAACAGTTAGCTCTTATATTGAGCGTTTATAAAATATTCACTGTTATAGTATAATGTTCCTTGATTACATTCTGCATGTCTGCGTGTATGGGTGTGTGTGTGTGTGTGTGTGTGTGTGTGTGTGTGTGTCTGTGTGTGTGTGTGTCTGTGTGTGTGTGTGTGTCCGCGTGTATGGGTGTATGAGTGTATTTGTCTATGGGTGTATGTGTGTCTGCGTGTGCCCGTGTGTGTGGGTGTATGAATGTATTTGTGTATGTGTGTATGGGTGTATAAGTGAATTTGTGTATGTGTGTATGTATGTGTGCCTGAGTGTCCGTCTGTATGGGTGTACAGGTGTATGAGCGTATGCATTTATGCATGTATGCGTGTAAGGGTGCATGTGTATGTGTCTGGGTATATGTGTGTATGGGCGTCTGGGTGTCTGAGTGTATGCGTGTATGGGTGTATGTGTGAATCTTTGTGTGCGTGCGTATGTACGTATGCATGTATGCATATACACATGTATGTAATTACTTATGTCTGCATGTACGTATGTACGTGGCGCTGACCACCTACCACCCCCCAGTACTACACCCCACTCATGCCACCTATGGTGGGCTGAAGTGGGGGACCCAGAGGCTGGGTGGAAAGGACCGTTGCTCCTTGGACAGATATTATTATTATTATTATTATTATTATTATTATTATTATTATTATTATTATTATTATTATTATTATTATTATTATTATTATTATTATTATTATTATTATTATTATTATTATTATTATTATTATTATTATTATTATTATTATTATTATTATTATTATTATTATTATTGTCGTTGTCGTTGTCGTTGTCGTCGTTATCGTTATCGTTATCATTATCGTTATCGTTATCGTTATCATTATCATTATCATTATCATTATTATTATTATTATTATTATTATTATTATTATTATTATTATTATTATTATTATTATTATTATTATTATTATTATTATTATTATTATTATTATTATTATTATTATTATTATTATTATTATTATTATTATTATTATTATTATTATTATTATTATTATTATTATTATTATTATTATTATTATTATTATTATTATTATTATTATTATTATTATTATTATTATTATTATTATTATTATTATTATTATTGTGGTTGTTGTTTTATTTCTGAGATTATTTCCTTTTATTTCCGATACCTAAGTGAGATTGTAATATCTGTGGGTGACTCCATAACTGTCAAAGAGCTAGGTCAATACCAAATCCGAAACCTTATAGATATTTTTGTCAGGGATGTTGACTTATCCTATAGTATTTGAGAGGAAGAAGCTAGTGATTGCAAATAAGGCATGAAATTATGGATTTGAATGAGCACGGATCAAAGTGAAGGTTATCATCATCAACGATGTAAGATTTGAAGCTTTCACGGCGAACGTTAGTGATCAGAGTTTCACGGGTGATCAGCCGTGTTAAATTTAAGAAGGTCGAGCTTTCGGCCATTATACACTCCATGGCCATCTTCAGGACTAAAAATGATGAAAAATTCTCCTCAGTTTCCCAAATATATACATATTTGTATACATATTTGGAAAACTGAGGAGAAATTTTCATCATTTTTAGTCCTGAAGATGGCCATGGAGTGTGTAATGGCCGAAAGCTCGACCTTCTTAAATTTAACACGGCTGATCACCCGTGAAACTCTGATCATCATCAACGATGTTGACTCGAGGTAAACAAAACGATGACTTGAAGTAACTTAATAATATTACCACTTATAATAAAAGTCGCAGCTAACCCATTGTATTGGTGACTTCCATCCGTAATAGAAGGTTATGAATAAATTGTTTCATTTTACTATCCATTCAAAAAATTGCTCCTTAATTAGAACAACGCCCAGTGGGTTGCATATTTAGTTATTTAGTGGCAACTGTAGGATTATCTGACTTGTACATTATTTATGTTTTATAAAAATGACGTCGAGGCCAGGTTGTCACTTAGCGTCTCCAACAAATGTCATATTAAAATGGACGCTGGACGTCTTCAGAAAGGGGTAACCTACCATGACTAGAAGGGAAGTATAGGGGGATAGCTCAGGATACTATTTTCTGAGGTTGGCTGGTAATATGGCGAAGGATCAACTCCAGTCGGCGACATGTAATTTTTGTTTGTTTGTTTTGTTAACGTGCTCCAACGTAATGTTATATCGGACGGTAAATGACTGAAATGGGTGAAATGAGCCCGAGATGCTTAGAGCTTTAATTTAGCCGGTATTCGTCTTCTCAGGATAAGGGGAAACCTCGGAAAAAAAACCTTACCCGGATAAGTTATCCTAAGCGAGATTCCAACTCGCGACCTCTTGAACGTGAGGTAGACACGCTAACCATCACGCTGCCGAGGCGGGTGACATGTAATTCTGATTTAAGAAGATCTAATTTACATAAGTATAATTATTAAGTCGCACTATAACGACAGAAAGGGGAAATAATCAACAGAGTTAGACAGCAATTTGTGTTACCTTAGCAGAAATTCCTGGCGACGTAGAAAGAGATCTTTAAAGATTGAAGTGTCGCAAATTCCTCCTAGCGCGTGGAATTTACCCTTATCTGGGTCAAAATTCGAGGGTTTAAGTACACAATATTCGTTGGCGAAGAAGCTCAGCGAAACATTTGTCAGCACGCATCAGTTAACCGAACGGGATGGCTCAGGCACTAACGTCTGTGGCCTGCATTCGGGAGGTCGCGGGTTCGGACCGCGCAATCTGACATGAGCTTTTCCGTGGTTTCCCCAAGTCACTTAGGCGAATGTTGGGTGCATGGATTGTTTCCCTTGCGGCTGGGTATTTGTAGTTCGCAGTGTTGGCTTCGGCTACGACTGTTATCTCGTGGGATGTTAGAGCGGTTGTGAGATAATCAATACTGAATTAATTTTTGTGTTCTCTTGCGAACACTTATTTCCTAGCCACATGTACATATTATTGTTATTTACAGCTTGGGTTTACCTTTCGCAACCATATATTCTCACTTAGTGTTGTTTACTCACGGAACTGACTTTCCCGATTATTTTAAGAATCGTGTTATGAATTTAGACGTCTTTGTGAGTTTCCGAGAGTGTGTGATTTTGACTTGTGAGGTGTGGTCTCGTGCGAAGTGAGCCGATTGAGAGCTTCTGAGACGCGCATCGGAGTTTCATTAGCGACGTTACCCCTTGATTTTCCATCTCCTATGGGCATTTCCACTATTTTCATTGGCGGAGATGTACACTAAATTCGCAATTTCCAGATTTCCACCAATGAGTGCTTCAACATTAGGGTGGAAAAATTTTTTAAAGATTTTGGCGTGGCCTTTGTCTTCATTATTGGGCGACCTTGCGTTAATAGTTGTGTTTTCCCGTGATGTTAAAAGTTACAAGCCTTTGCAGCCTTAATCTACATTTTAGATGCATGGCTTTGCTGAATATTATTGCCATACATGATTATTCATATCGCCATTCATACTCTTCTCCTTATGTTTCTCCGTATTTTATCACTAGGAATTATCTTCTTCTTCTTACTATTATAATTATTATTATTATTATTATTATTAATATTATTATTATTATTATTATTATTATTATTATTATTATTATTATTATTATTATTATTATTATTATTATTATTATTATTATTATTATTATTATTATTATTATTATTATTATTATTGTTATTATTATTATTATTATTATTATTATTATTATTATTATTATTATTATTATTATTATTATTATTATTATTATTATTATTATTATTATTATTATTATCATTATTATGATCATCATTATCATTATCAGGCTGAGATTAGTTATTAGTATGATCATTATTAGATTTGTGATTGCTAGGTCGATATATCCCGTCACACTCTTCATTTTCCATTTCCGTCCCTTGTCATCTTTCAGGTTTGCTTGGTAGTGCGGTACGTTGCCGCGACTGCGGACAGATCGTATAGTTGCTTGCGTTCTGGAACCTCTTCTTTGGCCCTACCTGGAAGTTGCTGGCCGGGCCGCAAGGGCCGCCTCGTCACCCTCTCCCTGGGTAGAGGAAACGCTTCGATTGTGCGCCAGTTGTCAATGTCTGTAAACACACACACACACATACTCGCGCGTTGGCTATGCTGACTGCACGTGTAAGACTGTAGCATGACTCGCGACATCTATTCCTGCAACGTGAGGGTGAACAAGAAGTCGCATATCCGGACTTTAAGTATGTCCCGAATATCTAAATTCTGTGAATTTAGACTTAACAAAAATTTACAGAAATATAATCGTCACAGCACGCAGCATCTTTACACTATAACTTAAAATAGTTTCCAGCAGGAAAAATTACTTTTAAATGTTACTCTAAGTATATAACATTTTCAGATTACATAAAAAATGTCAAACAATGCAATTTAAAGCAACGTAGACGGAAAGTCAGATGAAGGGGACCCTAGCCATTGGAGCTTAGCACTAAACTAGATAATCTCAGTAGGTCCACTGTATCTAACGTGACCCTTGGGAGGAAGGGATGCAGCAGAGGCCCAAAGGGCTACCAGATCCTGATATGCACTAGCAAATACGGGGTTCCTAACGATTTTAGAGTGACACCAATCCTGACCGTCTGCAATCCGGGAGGTTCCCGGGAACAGCACCCACAGGAGGGGGTAGCGGCTGGCCATCCAAGAGCCAGTAAGAAATTCTTTTACACCGTCTCAGTTCCACGTGGGAAAATGCCGAAAACACTCAAGGTCAGTGGTATTTGTACCCATGACATCCCAACACGAGTCTTACACTGTTGTCGCGGAGCCATCCCTCACGGTAACCGCCACAGAGAATTCATTATTGCACTATTACTGGTGAAACACAACTCTAAGCATTACTTACTGAGAACTTACATCTTGTCTGAAATAGTACACTTTTTCACTTAGGGAAGTATTGTCACCAAACGTTTCCAAATAGTTTTCAAGGTACAATGAACTGTGAGAGCTGTATGGTCAAGAGGGTTACTTATTATACAGAAACTTAACATTGGTAGGCATACCTAATGCCTGGTTGTAAGGGGATGCAATGTAGCGCAGATTGTTTCCCAGTGAAATGCTTTTACAGCATGTTGGCACACAAAGGAATGGTTTTCTATAAGGTTCCATATTGTGGAAATAAACTTATCCTCTAAAGTTATTAGATAAAAGGACTGTGATTTAGCTGTGTAATGATGAGCTCTTAGTAGATCTGTGGACCTGTGGATTTTCTCAATAAAAAGTGCTACAAAGCTTGTCATGTCCAGCATGAGTCTATTGCTTGTATGTGATGCTATAATTCATGTCAGAATCATTTGTTCACAGGGCTCTCTTAGAAAGCTCTTTAAGTGTATTTTGCTAGAACAGTCTGAGTAATTGTGGAGCTTGCAATTCCGAGAATTTATGAAATATACTATATTTTCCAGGAGACACTATAGTCCTTTATCTTAACTGCAACTATCAGTTTCAAATATTAGTGAGTCACATATAGAATGTATATCCCTAGAGTCTGCTGTTGCACACCATAATGGACGCAAGACACAACATTTGGAAACGTGTTTTTAGTTAGATGATCTGCATTCAATTCCAAATATATTTAGGGCTTAACACCTCTGATATCACACCTCTTTTAACACTAGAACCCCGGCGCTCGCTAGCTACCATTAACTACGGTAGCGGTCATTTTACAACTTATTTCTTATCCGTATGATATTATTATGTAACTAGGCCTAATTATTATCACAGTGTATGTACAAATTATTGGAAAATTGCCTTTCTGGGGCATACATTCGAATTTTCTATGCTAAATGTTTTCTCTAATAATGTTCTGGTAATGGAGAGTTAGGAGAAAAAAAATTTAAACTAGTATATAAAAAAATCCCGTACGATGAACATGTATTCTTTAGTTATCTCTATTTTTCAACAGTATGTTTATCCAAATAAAAAATAGCTCAAATTCTCAGAATCACAGAATATAGTGCAATAGTACAACTAAGAATATTTGGGATTATGAACATGAGAACTCAGCTTTATGTATAATAGAAGAAGTAATATTCCAACACATCTTTATATTAGTAAACCTATTATAGTATGACAACTATGTTAGTACCTACACAGAAAGATCCTTTCATTGTTATGAACATTCACTTATGCTTTGCGTTTTACAGACGTAAGAACTATTCTAACGTCTGGTGTGCATTTTCCACATACTGGTTTCTTGCAAATATGACAGGGGTTGCTTGCTTTGTTCTGTCTGCAGTTATGACCTATTTGATACCGTCGTCGGCGATTAGGGGTTGGATGTTCTTCGGTTGGATTAGTCTGTCTACAACGTTGTGTACTTCCCAAGTAGGCTTCTCTTATCTCATCAGCGAGTTGAAGGATGAATCTACGGCGTGAAAGTTCCTTACCAGTTATTTCTCGAAACACTACCCAAGCGTCGATGGCAGCTAGGTCCAATATGTTGTAAAAAAACATCTGCCCGGCCATCTGTGGGTACCAGCACGAACGGAATACAATCGTGCCGTATGATCAATCACATCCACTCCATATTTAGTCTTGTAAAACTCAACTATTTCAGGAAGTTTCTTGGAGGCTGGAGATATTGCACATGAGTTGTGAAGTGTACTCATTATAATTACATTCTTCTATGACTTTCCTTAGTAGCTGGTTAGCAAAATACCATCGTTTGTTTTCATGAGAATGGTATCATAAAGAGGAGCTCAGGAATTTCTTACGTGATCAGGAACTTCTCGTCTCGATCTATTCACAGTTCCTACGATACTAGTGCCCGACTCCTTTAGTCTTTTAGCTAGTGATACTGAAGTAAAGTAGCTGTCAATGGTGACGTTTCGTCCCTTTTTTAGAAACGGATTTGTTAGGGACATCACATGTTCTGGAACAGATTCGTTCTGAGGCCGCTGATTGTGCTTCCCCAGGTATGGGATAGCGTTGCAGAGATACTTTGAGTTCACATCTCCAAGCATCCAATATGTTATACCAAATTTATCAGGCTTATTGACCATGTATTGAATGAATGGACAGCGACATTTTGTAGGATAGAGTTGTTCATCTACTGTAAGGAATGCACCTGGCATGTAGCAAGCCTCACAGTTTTCAATAAATTTGTTCCAAATAGTTGAAACCAGTGCAAACCTATCCGTCTTTTGCCTTTCAGAACGGGATGAGCTGACATCAAATCGTAAAAATCTCATCAGTTCCACGAATCTGCCCCTTGCCATAGTATCAGAAAATATAGGTGCCCCCACTTTTTGGACCAGACTTCAGCTAGTTCAAGGCTTCTGCACCCAAGTACACCCCGCAAGTAAATTGCGCTGATGAAAGCGTCCAGCTCATTCAAGGAAACAGTCCATTTCTCATTTTCCTTCTCTCTTGCTTCAATCTCTGTAGATTTTCTGATATGTCGAAGAATCGACTCATCAATGAAGAACTTCAAAGCAGATCAATGGCTGCTGCCCCTTACATGTCTCTTAGCATAAGCAGTAGGGCCTCCTTTTTCTTTCACAACATTATGTTGCTCTGTTCTACTAGGATTGTGACCTGGATCGATGATATGCCACTCAGTACCCCTTTTGTAAGTGCAGGAAGTTTTTCCTCTTCATGTTGCCTTTTTCTGCCTCTTTTTATTATTGGTTGTGTTGAAGTGGCTGCGTTACCTGAAGCTGTAGTATTACTAGTGTCTGAAAATAAATAAATAGATAAATAAGCAAAGAAAATATATATTTATATTGTGTACAAAAAAAGGAAATGAACAACCACATAAATGCACCTATTAGGAATACAGTTTCATGTTATGCACTATCTAAAGCAGGCAGAATAAAACTTACCATTCAAATCATCTTCACTGAACGACTCATTTTAAAATTGTTCTGAATCAGCTGGAGGTTGATAATTCCCTTCACCCCTACCACGCTCTACAAAAAGATCACCTTCTGATACATCGTCTGGTATATCATGAAATATAGCTAGGATTTCGTCTGGTTTCAAACCACGAGACATCTTGCAGACATAGATTCACAATGTACACTACTACAATGAGCAGTTGGCATGAAGACCGACAAAGCAGATTAGTGACATTGAGAAATCCAACGACAATGCGAGCGAAAGACTAACAAAGTTGTAAGGGTAAAAAATGACCGTCTCCGGGTTTCATGGTCAAACATGAAAAAACATCCACGTAAATGATGACATGCCGAAAATTATTACGCCATATAAAACTAGAGGTTATATCAGGAAAAGTCACGAAAGGCCAAGTTTCGTTTTAAAAAACCGGCGGAGCTAAACTTATTTCAGTACCAGAACGGTCAAAATGACCGCTACCGGGGTTCTAGTGTTAATCTTTGAGGACCAGCTTTTCTTGCATATATCTATAAGTGTCACTTTGTGGTAGGTATGCAAAAGAACAGTTAGCATACATCTTTCTTCTTTTCATATTTGCATCTTATGTACGACTAAAACTACTGTTTTATGGTTATGATATCAAAATTGCTATAGAGAAGCATCAAAGGTCATTATTATGGCGCAACAGATCATTATATCAGTTCCAATGTAGACAGCAATTGTCACATACCACTGAGTTAAAACATACCTACAATGCAGTAAAAGTCCACCAATATTAATTTGCTTCTAACTTATTCAATTTCCATCTCTTGAAAATAATGCCACGTGCGTGTTTTACTTTTTAGTTCAAACGATTTATTATTTCAAATATATAGCTGGTGATAACATTAATGAATCAGATAGTGGGTTATTTGGGAAATATTTGGCACGAAAAACCGTACTTTTGGACATATAGTGTAATTCCGAGAGGTTTAGGAATGGAAATATTAATGTTTTTCTGTGAAATAATTTATTTAGAATTTTAGTTTAATAAAACGTTTATAATTCTTTCCCTAATTGAAATCAATTTGTTATTCATAGCAAGTATGGATTGCATACCACCTTCATGCTGTGCAGCCATAGAAACACGATTGAGCGCATTAGGAGAGCAGAATATTTCTAAGTCGATAACGGTTTACACAAGTCGATATTTCCAACAAGCAGCTGAGTTTATTGATAATCAGTGTTCTCTTATCATCTGTTATCATCTGTTGGACACACAAATATTCTGTTCGCCTAAAGCGCTCATTCATTTTGTCCATGGCTGCGCACTACTAAAATTAAAATCACGAATATCGATGACATCATAGTGGACAGTACAATTGAGTTGACCTATAATTAAGCTTTTTGGGTCAGGAGGGTCTCAGAGCAAATGTTCCCGGTGAGAACTATCGAATTCTTAATCTAATCTTAATCTATGTGATAGAAAATGAAACAAATAAGTGACTGTCTTGACCAAGCAGTACCGTTAGAACTGGATAAACTCTGCTCTGTTTCCAACCACTCGTGGTTTCCTATTTTGCAAGTACCGAGGTCAGCAAGAGATGCTGTGTAGGTCAAACAATCTGTTGGTCCAGTAAATTCAGCTCTTCACATTGCCGATGTTACATAAGTGATTTTTGGATAAGTTGTGTCACGTGTACTCGAAATATTACGTTCATTGCTTAGCTGATGCCTAAGGAAATTATTAGAGATAAGTTTAGCTGATCTTCAGGTTAGTCTAAAATGACACTAATACCAAGACAGGTTCATACTGGCAAAGTTAGATGAGCATTCTAACACGTATTGTAGTACTAATACACAGCAAAGCTTATATTTAACATAATAATGACAACAATACAAAACGAAGGAAAATGGCGCAGTAAAAGGTTGTTCAATATGAAGCATTAATTAAGGCAGCTGCTATTTGATTTCGCTTTTGTAAATATCGTTGTATACTGTGCACAGGTCTTGTCCAGAGTAGTCAAAAGGTTGTTTTTTACTACTGGTATATTGGAAGTTTTTGAAATAACTTATCTATAATCTTTGCCAGATTAGAATTCGTGCCCGAACGTTTGTCCAGATCAGCCTCAAAGAGCAGATTTGTATAGAGGAATGGATGGTACCACAAATAGATTTCAACTAATACACTGAAAGCATTAATGGACTGTTCTTATATCTTTCATAGATGTTCCAAAAACACATTTGAAATGCAGTGATGCTTAGTAGCAGCGCACTTTCCCTTGTAGGAGGGTGGGAAATCATATTCGACAGCCGCAGGGTAGAATGTGTACCCTTTTTCTGATGTCGCTGCATTACGCAAGCAATATCTATTTATCTTTGCTACCGAGCGAGGTGGCGCCACGGTCAAGTGCGCGACTCGCATTTGGGGTTCGTAGGTTCGATTCCCATGGCTGACCTTCCTGGCGGAGGTTTCCCCAAGTTGCTAGGTGAATGCTGGATGGGTTAATTTCACCTCACTTCTCATTTCGCTTCACCTTTTATCCTGGTTGGCTGTTTGAGGATTGTAAGTTTCGGCGGCAGTCTCGGCGTTGTATGGCAGGGAATATGCTCTCAATAAAGCTTCGTCCTCTGGATTGTGGGAAGTCTCCGTGTTCTGGGCACCCCAGTGAGATGTGTAAACCTGCGGGGGGGGGGGGGAGAGGACAGACGGTTGTTCACGCTGTAAACTGTAGTATTCTGCCCTCTGCTGTTGTGCCTCCTAGCCCCAGCCACCCTCTGTCTCCTCTCACGTCACTCCTCCTTCCTCAGGGACATAGGTACTAGATCTCTCCAATATGTCGAGGCGCTAAGTCCCCCTTCGATCCATTGGAATGCAATTCCTAAAATAGCTCTTCTCGTCTTTCCGGTAACATTTAATAGGCACTTAATTAATTTAGATAAAACAAGTACCCAGATTTAAGGTTCAATAAAACAATAAAATAATAGTTCAGGCTAGATGCTTACTTATTAGTACCAATAATAGTCCAATTAACGTTACCGTACATCTAGATAATAAAAAATTTCGGGCTGGTTGCAAATTTCAAAATGAAATTCATATCACATTTTTTAAAAAAATTTGAGTTGTTTTTACACAACCAGAAACTCGTTAATAAACTTAACGTATGCGTTTTGTGATATCTTAACTGTAACACAAATTAAAACAAGATATGAGTGTATGGCAAAAATTTCAAAATTTTTGCAATCAATGCACACATTTTATTTTTCATCTCAGTGCTAAGTTAACTCTGATTCCCACGCATCAGTGTTTTCACTTAGTTTATAAAATGTGCAGTAAAAATTTCAGCCTCCCAGCACCTAATTTGTGGACGTTACTTTATTTTGAATTAATAAAAGTGAAACAAAAATTAAAGTAAAGAAAAATGAGTTTAAAAGTTTGCGAGCAGTTTAAGCCCAAATAAACTGCTCGCAAACTTTTAAAGTGCCTGACTTTATAGGTAGCTTACAGTGCTTTTTCGTCTAACCGTTTTCACAAATGTACAGGTTCTTCTATTGCTGTATATATATACGAGAAGAAAACAATTGTGTTGTAATATCACGAAAGACTGTAGACCGTGTTAAAGTTAGCTGTATATATATATATAGCTAACTTTAACATGTATATACAGGTAACTTTAACATGGTCTACAGTAACCTTGACTCACCCCTTTCTGTTTTTCTTCACTTCTATCTCTCAAATAGGTAATTTTGAGGATTCAATCACTCAACACTCATTAGCTCCTTCGCTATCTTTCTCCATGACGCCCCGGTTCTCACTCTCCACACGCAGCTAACACACATACACACACAAGTAAACACAAACTAAAAGCTGAACAAAACTGATTCCCGCCGCCTCGCCTCTTTATGTAGCGGGTATGGCGAAACGCGGCCCTTTCTCGAACTTCTACAAATACGTCGGCCGCCGGACACTTCTCGAATGATCTGGAAAAAGAACCTTCTTGTTTTATCACTCTGATTATCGTCAAGTGTTCACAACAGTCGCGCGAGGCAGCCTGATATTGAGCGCCTTTGATACACGCACTGCCAGTGGGTTTGGGCAGCCCGGCCTCCACCGTCCTTAGTTGTGCGTCGCGGCCGGCGTCACACTATTTACACTGAAGGAGTACTACACTAAATTATTTATCGTAGAATTTGTTTATGTTAGTTATTTGTAATATGCTAGTAATCAAATTAACTATGTCATAAAAAATTATCTGAAAATAATTTAATCCACAGGACGTGGTGACTGTGAACAAAGACACAAACAGGAAGCGAAGCTTTGGGTATACACGCTTGGAGAAGCCAACAAAATAGCAACAAAATGGTTTCTCTGTTTTCTACTCATTCCGTGGAGGGCAAACAATTTGGTGTATTGCACATACCTGTTATTCTATTGCTATGTTGTACCTACCGATTACGGTGGCTCAGTGGTGAAGAAAAAACCAAACCCACAAGGTCGGTAAGAGATGGGCATTTTTATTTCAGGCAGTGATATCACCACTTGCTTCGCTTTCCTTAGAGCGCAGATCTTTAAATATGATGTAATTAGAGCAAGTTGCAGGCACTGTAGTGGTTTAAAATTTCGCATATATGCACTTCAAACCACAGAAAACACAAAATGTGAAATTTTGTCATTTTTGGCCATAATTTCACCCGTTTGCCCTTTTAAGAAGATGTAATAAAATGAATGTTTGATAAAGGCAACTTACAGGAAAACAGAACAATCCTATTTTTATTTCAAGCTAGAATATAAATGAACTACAATGTTGGTAACAATTATATGATAACGATTATATCTCGTACCACAGATACGCGCATGATTTCTAGAAGGCAAGCGGTAACACAGCCGTATGAAGGATGTATGTTTATATCTATGTGCGTATGTGGAGAAGGAGAGGTCACTTAACCTTTGTTTTGATGTCATAATTCACGTAAATTTCGATCTGTGCAAAACACAGTGGTAAATTGTCGTGAAAGAAGGCGCTTAAAGCAGAAAGTACGGATATAACAGAAATGTAGATTAGTTACTCTTTTATCATTAGCTTCAATAAGATTTGCTCAATCGTTGCGTATGTAAGCTGTAGTATGGCGAATAGTACCGAAAACTTGTTTTTCCGCTAAATAGTCGTTCATAAACAAAAGAGTAGGCACTATTATACATACCTTTGTATTTATATTTACACTAACCTCGTATGAGGATGTACAAATGGATGCCATTTTTACTGCTTCTGCTGCGTGGTGTAGAAGCTGATAAGGCAGAGGTAGGTTTTGAAAGTTGAAGGTAATGTAAAAGGTTTGCCGTATTGCAAGGCGTAAGTAACCTAAGTTTTATACAGATAGGCCAGACGGTGCAGATTTCTAAGTATGGATGGAAAATATTACAAGTTGACCGTGGTAACGTGTGAGGTACCGACTTTGTTCTGACTGGCCACTTTGTCTCCCCAGGTCGGTAGAAACATGCTGGGGTGGTTTCTTTTCTACCACGAATTTCCTGTCCACATCACAGTCCCTAATGACCTATTTGTCGACGGGCTCTTAAACACTACACACTGTCCCCATCATTTCCTATCGTCACTGGTGAGCTGGCATTGGTCGGACCGCTGACGGATCTGCTCTAGGGGCGTCTACGAGTCTTGTAACTTGTGAACATGGCAATCGACATCGGATGCGTTCAATATGGAATCGTTAGGGACCCCGTCCATGCTTGCACACATCGTCATCCGGCTCTGGTCGCTCTTGGGGTCTCGCCCTCACCCCTCCCTTCCAGAGGTCACGTTAGAAGCACAAAAAGCCACACTAGCCTACGTGCGGTGCTCTGGCCCTAATTCGGAAATCCCTCCGACCACTCCTGGTCCTTCTCAAAGTTGCAAGTTAGCATGCCATTTTACTTTGGCCATACACTAAAGCATAGTCATGCAAATGTTTGAGTAGATCACTGAAACAGTGCGCGTTGTGAAATAAAAGTTGGGGCACTTTGTTAAAGCTGCGAGGTGCTAAAGCATGAACATGAAGTTGTTATGCAGATAAATAAAATGGTGCAGCCTTGTGTTTGTTGTAAACCAGAGTGGAGGGTAACTTTTGAAGGTTGTAACGCTCACCATTTTTACCGAGTACCAAAGCGAAGGTTATCTTAGTGGTGTTCACGTGGCACATAAAGGTTAACAAACTGTCCATGTGGGTAAGTGATGTTGGAGACAGTTGTGTAAGCCTAACAAATGCGCACTACAAGTTGAAGTCGGGCACTCCGACAGTAGTATTCTCCATACTTGCACCTCTCCTTCGGTAACGGTCACTAGGTAATAAGCCGCCTCTGGAACAAAACCGTCAACATTACAGTAGATACATATCAGTGGAGGACAGTGCGCAGTTAAATCCAGCAAGATAATACGATGCCGATTTCAAAGTAGAGTAAGCTTATCAGAACTATTTTGAAGAACGAAATGCAGCAAAACTAAACTCTTTTAGTGAGTTGTATTGGAGACGATTCATATTGCACACGAATTAACTGCCAGTTACTTTGGAGCAGGGTGAATGAGACCGAGTGGGTCCATATCACTTCAATTTGATAAACCTCCTTGTGTCTCTCTTTCATCAAAACACCCACAGCAGTTCTTGAATTTTGAAGTCACAGTGGCAGTCCTAACTAAAACAAAGGAAAGTCTATACCAGGCATGGGCACGAGAGGAGAGGTAGCGACTGAACTTGCCTTACCGACCCCACATTCTCTTGCCCAGTGACGAAAGTTGTTTGGATACAACACGTGCAGCGGTGTTTCTTTCCATCTGCGCGGTAGTAATGATTTCTACGCTCTTATTAGCTATTTTGTTTATATGAAACGTATTTTGCATACAATAATTATTACTGTGGTTAGGCAAATCACATCATCTTGAAGTAATTCCTGTATCTTATGCACGTAATTTCCTTACGCTGCCTTATGATTAATACACTAAATTGATTCTCTTTCACAATAAATAAAGCAGTAAAGTTCCATTGTTAAATTTTTTTAAACTACTTGATCTCTTTGGTTTTGAACTTAGTAATATGTTCAAACTTTGAAACGCGAAATACAATAGTTTATATTAAATAAACTAATAAAAAAGTAAACCCCTAAGCATATATCGTCCCTTTTATATGTTTACAAGTACAAGTATTCAGAAAACACTTTTTGAAATTGTAAATAAATATCTGTAAGTTTGATTTATGCCTCTGATCAAAGTGACGTTTGATATTGTAACGCTTTATATTTGCAAATTGAAATCCGTATATTAAACAGCAAACTTTCCCGTTTTTGTAACTTACAACAAATTCTCTCTACCACTCTTCATGAAACAGCCATACTCGCCACTGAATGAGGCGTGTCGGGACCTGAACAGCAGTGAAGGGAAGTTGTGGTTGGTGGAGTGAGGCAAGTAAGTGTTTCAATGGAGTGGTCCAGTTGAGCCGATGCTGGCCAACATAGATATACTTATGACGCATTTCTTTACCTGATGCCAATAAATGATAGTGCGTTACCGCCGTTTTATCTATCCGTTGCAAGGGATACAAAGGAGAGTTTAGTCACTGATTAAGGGAGAGGAATGAACCCTGCTAGTGCTGGAAAGCCCTAGTCGTGCACCCAGGAGCGGCAATATCAACGAGGATACTTAAACAAGAAAACGAGGAGATGGTCACTCACACATTTCCACTCTAGAACAAGATGGTGCAAAAGTGCTGAAACTTTTCACCCATTTAGCACTGCATGACTCTTGCAACATTTCCAGCATCGTTTTACATCGCCATGAGAAGCTAGGTGACATAAAAGTCTCCTAGAGCTGCAATCAACAATCTAGCAAATGATGATCATAGAGGAGCTTGCATTGCATTCTGCTGCTAATATTACGGATATCCAAAGGAAAGTGTACTGTTTTCGGATGAGAAAAAATTCTCTTTCAAGAGCCATCACCCTATGCCAGGTGGTCCCAGATTGTCCGGCATCGGGGTATGTTGATAACTCTGCGTGCGTTAAAACAGTTGCAGAATGCAACGGTGCAAATCCAGTCATAGAGAGGGCAGTGGCGTGAGTCAGCTTCCTTCTGCCTCTTAGCAAACACGAGAGATGAGAGGAAGTTCCCACGTTGAACTATTGTGTGTAGTCCGTGATAATAGACTACAAACAACCGAAAAGGTTCTTATAATGTTTTGCACTTTACTTACAGGGGCTTTATTTTCCAGGGAATAAACTCTCTCCCGCATATTATCTAACATTACGGATTATATATTGTACAGTGCCGTAACAAAATACATGCAAACATGAGGGCACGTAATATTTCATTGGCACTTGTTCATTTCTTATTAATGTTCTTGTTGTATTTTATTACTATTGTTATTATTATTATTATTACTATATTACTATTTTATTATTATTATTTCTGTTATTTATTGTTAATAATTTTTATTAGAATATTTATTATCATTATTGTTATTACTATTATTACTGTTGCTCTTGTTTTGTTGTTGTTCTTCTTGTACTTCGTCTTCTTATCATCATCATCATCATCATCATCATCATCATCATCATCATCATCAGTTATCCGGGTAAGGTTTTTTTCCGAGGTTTTCCCTACCCTGAGAAGACGAATGTCGGGTAACTTAAAGCTCCATGGACCTCGGGCTCATTTGAGCATCATCTCACCCGTTTCATTTCATTCATTCGTCCGAGATGACACAATGTTGGAGGACGTTAATTAAAAAAAATCATGATTATCATCATTATTATTAATTAATTAATGAATTAATAATAATAATAATAATAATAATAATAATAATAATAATAATAATAATAATAATAATAATAATAATAATAATAATAATAATAATAATAATAATAATAATAATAATAATAATAATAATAATAATAATAATAATAATAATAATAATAATAATAATAATAATAATAATAATAATACTAATACTACTACTACTACTACTACTACTACTACTACTACTACTACTACTACTACTACTACTACTACTACTACTACTACTAATAATAATAATAATAATAATAATAATAATAATAATAATAATAATAATAATAGTAATAAAAGACAACAATAACATTAATAAGAAGCATTACGTGCCCTCATGTTTGTATGTATTTTGTTACGGCACTGTACAATGTGTAATCCGTAATGTTAGATAATATGCGGGAGTGAGTTTATTCACTGGAAAGTGAAGTCCCTGCAAGTAAAGAGCAAAACATTATAAGAACCTTTTCGGTTGTTTATACTGTTCTTGTCTATTATCACGCACTACTCACCTCTCATCTCTCGTCTTCGCTAAGAGGCAGAAGGAATCTCGCTCACGCCACTGCCGTCTCTATGACCCTTTGTGTCCTGCAACTGCTTTAACACACGAATGGTTATCTACGTACCCCGATGCCGGATGAGGTGGGACCACCTGGTACAACCATTTCGTCAGACTGAGTCCAGAAACTGGTAGCCGGAATACGTTTTACCAAGACAACACGATGGACGTATTTGTGTTGATATTTTGGTGTTAGAAGGAGATGATTTATTACAAATAGAGGTTTCTCTTCCAAACATGTTCATAGCTTAGAGGACAGGATCCTACATAAAGAAGCAGAATAAAGGATCATATTTACAATGAGTATCTTGTAAAGTTTAAAAGCGATTGCTCTTGTTAGTGCATTATGGAAACGTTCTCAGGGTATAGCGATGCGGATCAACTCTTAAGATCATTTAACAGCTGACAAGTAATTCTTTTTTTAACTTCACAGGCGAATACTTTTGCTAAATTAACACCTGTCTTGCGTTTCAATCGTTTGTTTAAGCCATGTTAGTATAGACTTAGCGAATTTAATGTATACTTGTATTTTGTTTTTACTTTGCATATATAATCATATGAGTGTATTAAACTTAACAAGTTCGAGCCCTTTACTGGCAATTTTGTGGTGTCAGAAAGCTCACCGTGTAGCTTAACTCAATTCTTTAGCAATATTTGTTTTTATATTTGTATAGTTCTAGAAAGTTGAGCCTTTGAATACTCTATTCATTTTTAGATTAATTATTTTTGTTACTTGCTCTAGGGCAGATGTAATCCCGCTTCCTATCGGGTGTTGATGCTCCTTCCGATGGAAACTCATTTGCATTTTTAATCTCTAAAGGAGGTATTGTATTTATGTACGTGTATCTTTTGCTGTATTTGCTGTATCTCCGGAGGCCTTTACTATTGTAACCACGTCAGTGAACTAAAGTTGTTCCCTTTGCTTAAGAATGTACCTATGTAAAGTATGCAAGTTCTTGTCAGTATATGAAGATCTGAAGTATTATTTCGAAGGTTAACACTCACAGCAAGGCAGTAAAGCACCGTGTGTTTCACCTCTCACTAAAATATTATCACTAAAAACATAATCATGTTATTCCGTAGCAAATAACTACAACATTCATTGCGTAATGGTATGCAGAGCCTATATGATGTCTGTGCTTTATGTGAGTAATTAAAAAGCATCACTTGTCCCCTTCGTTAACCTTTCCATATGTTTGTGGGGATGGGTAAGTTATTTCTGAGCTTTAAACATATTGAGAGGCATAGTCACAGCCTGGGGATGTTCAGATTTTGCAGGCTTGATTTCGAAGTTGATACACTTCAGGAGATGTAACGTTTCATCTCTTGTGCTGAGAAACGGATTTTGTAAGTGTTATATTTTCGGTATCATTCCAGATAATTTCAAATAAGGGGGTATTTCACGATTTACAAGAGATGTTTAATTCAATTTTTACAAAATAGCCTCCTTAGTAAGATTAAGTGGTGCTCAGTTCCAACAAATCGTCCATTTTTATAGATGCCAGATAACTTTCAGAACATTTTTCCTATTATTTTAAATGACATGCCGAAAACCAGTAGCCAGGAAAAGCTTATCACGCAATCGTTATTGGAGATTATAAACACACCTAAAGGTCGGCTTAGAAGGGGTATTTACAATGCGGAGTTATGAATGGTGTAACAACTGCAACGTGACGACTGTGATGGAGGTGGTCAAGAAAGTAAGTGATAGGAGAACGGACTTATTCGTAGAGATGGCTGCAAGTATGTAGGAAATGTTACACATACCATACGCTGGCGTTGCACAAATAAGAGCTGTTCTGCTAACGTAATAGCTTCGAATATTAACACAGTTCAAGCAGTTGGTCTTCATAGCCATCACATTGATGAAAGGCAAATCGTTAGTCAGAAAGTTCGTACATTTTGTAAGAGGAGAGCGGCTACTGAATTATATGAATGGGGATGCCCCCTGCTTCTACAAGTTTAGTATATTTTGCCACATGAAACTACTACGTGAATAAATTTATAGAGAGCGATGACACCACTTGCCTAAACTCACTATGGTATCTGTTCATAACACATTAACTCAGTTGCATCCAGTGTCATCTAAAAAGAAAGATTTTGGGTCTTTAATTTATAGTGAAAGTAATGTGATAATTTTCGGGTGTGGAAGCAGCTTACTTTTAATATGGGGAGCAGAAACACTTTGTCTAGATGAAACTTTCCAATGCTGTAGCAAACACTATACACAATTGTTTACGATACATTTTCTTCAGAATGGCCATTACATTCCGGGGTGTTTTATTTATTGCTTACTTACTTAGTCTGCTTACTCTCCTCGTATGTAGCACTTATACCTGAGTGCCTGGTATGAGAAGTCCGTCGAGGGGCAGATTTTGTTTATTAGCAAATAAAAGTGAAAGTAAATGTTTCGTTTCTTAATACAAAAATGCGATAATTTAGGATTGAGATTTGAATCAATGAAAATAGTAAGAAACTTGGACGTTGGTGTTCATCAAGCACTTAATTCAAAATGGGGAGAGACAACACATCTCTTAGGATGTCAGTCTGGTATTCCCATCCACGATGTGGGCCGAACATTCATCTGAAACCACCCACACTACCAACTCCGTAGGGAACTCAGGATTTTATTTTACAGGTCACATCCTGATATTTATAAAACTATGATAGTGTTAAATGAAGTTCAGTCACTGACTTACCTTAACTTGTGATCAAAAGTCGAAGTGAGCGAGGTATCTCCTCTGTTCTATACCCCTTTTTAAACTTTTAGCCATATACATATATTCCTAACTTTGTATGACATATGCACATGGAAATGAGGTTCGGCCTCGGTCGTAATGCTATATTCTATTCTGTAGCAGTAAGTAATGTATTAACATGCTTCAAATTACCACAATGTCCCATTTCAGATGCTTGCCTTTATTCCATGGGAGAATATATGTATGTGCATATAGTTTCAATAAACTTTGCCGGCGTTTTCGTTGTTAAGTTCACCATCTGTTACGTTTCTTAGAAAACATATGACAAGGGATACAAGAAATAAAGTAACAACTGCTCCTCTAAGAAAGGAACATAAAATTGACAACTGGGTAATAAAAAGTACTTGTTTTAGCGGCGCGTTCTCCCTATACTTATTTTACTGTGTATACGTGTGTAATTTCATGAAGCCGACTGAATTACAGGTGAAATCATTAGCTTCCCAGACAACGCAGAACGTTAAACAATTCCTAAGAAGCTTGGAGTTGTCTTTGTGCAGCGTTTTTATGAGCATCTGCAAGCCCTTATATGACTGCAATGTTGCATTACATCCTAATTAGCACACATTGTGGGAAGAGCAAGGGTAAAGAAATCATAACCTTGGCACTCATAATGAGCAAACCTATTTCGTGTCATTGTGACTCTGCAACTACTCCACGTTTGTCCCGCGGTTCTTTACTTCTTAGCTTTACCAACTTTATCATATTAACACCATTCGGGCAACATTACACATATTTATAATAGCATAAACGACAGATTATTAAGATACGAACTCATGAGCGGGAGGTCCGCGATTCAAACTCCTCTAGGATCGTCGTCCCTGGCTGAGGGTTTTCCAGGTTTTTCTCAATCCTGGGATATGGTGCAAGGTGTACTAAACTTAGGTCTGGAACATTTCTTTCCCAAATTTCGTTTAGGAATACTCACTTAATTCACGTGCTATTAGTGTCTACCGCCTGTGGTGCCTGTTAAGACACGGTGTTGAACGCTATTCAGAAAAATAATCTTATCTGTAGTAATACCATGAGAGGTTTTCGAATGACGATAATTTTGAGAGCGTGAAGCGCGAGGGAAATTATCCCAAACATGAAAACTTCAAGTGGTATTTGCTCAGAGTAATCCGCGAAATAATTAATAATTCATTTATTTAATTTCATTTAATATTAATAGTGATTTAAAAGTAAACAACTTAAAATAGCATTCGTGCAATTTAATTAAGATTTATTTTCATAGTTAGCACTACAACTAATCCAGCAGGCTGTGAGATAAGCAAAAATAATAATTTTAGCGTTTAATCCAGGGAAATGAGGTATTAGACATATGATGAATATAAATGAACGAATTTGTGTTAGTAGGCTATTCATTAAGGGTAGGTCTGCTTCATTTAAAATTACACTCGTTTGACTTTGCCCTTTCAATTAAAATATCAATATCCTCACCGGGATATGCATCAAATCTTTTGTATGCCATCTCTGAATGGCCCGCTAATTGTTTTTACTGCACATGGATACTTCAGATGTTGAGAAACGCAAGAAAAGGAGGAGCTGATATAACCAAAGCGATAATACCACGACCAAGAGGTGATAATCCGTGGATAATGAGTGGAATAGTCATTAAAACATAACTTGCATAGTTAACATGGGTGTTTAAGTATTTTTAGGGTTATAAAGGTTTTGAGAATATTAATAGGACAGGACCAGATAACGAAGTAGGTGTTAAGGAAACACATCTGAATGTATGTCATAATGGCTTACTGCAAATTCTGGTTAAGACAGGTTTAAGTGTATTTATAAGCGTCGGATTCAGGAGTCTGTACAGGAGATGACGAGAATTGTGAAATAAGGTTATTGATAACCTGCGAAGGGGTTACGTTTTCGTTAAGTGAATAACGAAATGAAATAGCAAAAGCTTGAAAAAACATTTATACAGTTTCTCTGTTTGGGTCATTTATTGCAGATGTTATGTGTTCCATAAAGTATATCGGTAATTTCTGTGCTTTAGATTTCAGTCATTGGGATATGTTGTTTGTTGGTGAAGATCTGTATCCACTATCTGGCTACACTGTAGCATTTTATGCATTTTAGTAGGCATTTTTGCTACAAATTGGAGGATATTCTACTTAAGGAAACAGAAACATGAAGCAACATTTGAGATTGCAAACATAGAATAATGAAGAAAGAAATGAAGACTATGTGTAAGACACGCTATCTAATTAAATACATATTGAAGCCAGAAGCAATATGTTAAATCTGTTTAGACCATTGCTAGTTTCAATAAGATATCTTATTGATATATGCAGTTTATTTCCCAATAAGATTTTACTATCCAAAAGGCACAGGGAGCTTACACAGTTTAACTATTTTAGAAAATAAATGAAGCAAATAACAAGCTGTTGTTCCATACTACTATTTAATTGAAAATTTAATAAATTGATATAATGTGCATCACATTAATGTCGTCATCCCCTTAGTGTGGTGGTAGCGCAGCTGCTTACCAAACTGGAGGACCGGGTTCAATTCGCGATAAGGTGCGGGGATTTTCTCCCGTTGGGAGACCTGATGAGGTTCGTGGGGGCCAATTGAGGAGCTACTTTGGGGGAAAGAAGCGATTCCTGGTCCTGAAGACCGAATTCACTGGCTGGGAGGGACACGGGGTGCTAACCATGTCCCAACCTCCAATACTGCAACCCACCCATGACGCCTGTTGTGGGTAAAGGTTCTTGGTCTAGGATTGGGCTGTTCCACCGTGGAGTTAAGAGTTTAGTGTAGTTCATCACAATAATGTATGACAACTCGGGTTCAAATAATTTGCTTGCAGAACGTTTACATTAGAGACTATGTTGAATTTATACTCACCCTTACCTTTCAGAAGTGTGACGAAAATGAGTATGATATTGATAAGTTAGAGTGTGCGTGATTCTGCTTCAGTGACGGAAATAATCTGTCCCTAGTTGTTCTAAACCAGGACCAGGGAACTGGTGCACACTGAGCGCAGCCCGCTCATGGCCTTGCACTGATAACTGTATGTTTAGTAGGTAAAAAAAATGGTCACTCAAGGTAACCCATGAGATACCAAGGCCTGCTCTAAACCAAGCAGAAGATGGTTTTTTGCAAATTCATAAAAATTCAGCTTTAGATGAGGTACACCTTTTTGCCTTAGATAATTTTTTTTTCTTTTCAATTTTTGTTTTAATGAATTTTATAAGGTTTCAACCAAGAAAGGCATAACAGGCTATTTTTCAAATTGCACTGTGAGGACAAGCAAAATTACATCTATTGGACCACATAATATCCATTACCCTATATTTTTGATGAATTTGAAGATCTCAGTGATACTGATTTGTACAAGACATTGACTAGAAGAGTATTCATACTGTACTGATGATGATACAGATAATTGAACTTAAAATTGCTGAATCCAGAATTACGTGTGACTACATAAAATATCATTTTCAGCTTAAAAATTATATCTTTATTTCAAGTAATTTGATCTAATTCAATTCATGTATACAGTGAGAGTTCTAGATATTATAGTGCCAACCAACCTCTCCCTGCCCCCTAAAAAAATCCCGCGAAATAATATTAAACGCAATCGGAAATGTTTATGCACCATAAGACACCAAATAAGTAGATCGACATTACCAAATGCTTTCTTAAGATCCAGTAACACTAGAGTAGCCTGTCCCTGAGATATACAACCATATCGCGCAGTTGTTAAAAATTACGTGTTAATTTTCTATAGTAAACGCACGGGTCTATTAAGACCAAACAAAGCTGCCAGCATAGGCCGCAATCTCTTCCCAGAAAGTTTTGTGAACATCTTAAAATCGGTATTCAGCTGCGTAGAGGTCTCTAGTAAGTAAAATACGCCACCAAATGCATTTAGGAATTTAGATGTCTTCATTGAAGCCCAAGAGCTCTTCGGGCATCGCAAAAACTGCACTCGACTGCAACAGTCTTCAATAACAGCCAAAGGTACTATGTATAACCTGTAGGTAATTCCATGTGATCCCGATGCAGAATAGTTAGCTATTTGCCTCAAAAAACCACTTCCTGCAGTTTACCCATATTAATGAACGCTTCCAATGCATCCTGGTCATCCTGAGCTAAAGATCTGCCAGCAGTTGTGTAGAGAACTCCCTCCACAGTAGGTCTTCCTCCTTATTGCCTTTAAAACTGCTCCTATACCGCGCCAAGAATCTCTGACGTAATGTATGATATAGCGTCATTATCAGTAAAAGTGTCATACACGAGTACAGAGGTATTTTTAGAGGTGGCGTGTGACCTTGGTCGGATGTGCGCGAGTGACATCACGCAAAACGATGGTGGGGGTAAGTTTCCACCAGCAGCCTGCTGGCTAGTGGGTTAGAAGTCGAAGAGATACTAACCAAACACCCCTTTTATCTTGCAATAGACAAGTGGACTCGACCATGAACTACTGCGCAGCATTACGTCACACGCCACCTCTAAAAAATACCTCTGTATACATTGACTTCCGTTCTTCCACGAAGGGACATGATACAAGGAAGCACATTCATCGCCAACATTACAGAATGCACTGGAAAGCAGCACCAAAATGGATTGTTGAATTTTGTGTATTCTTGGTCAAATCGCTGATAGTCTGCCAGTGACAACATTGTCGGTACGCTGTTCCGCTTTCAAACCATGCAGCAATGAATAATTATTATAATAATAATGATACTACTGCAATACTACTAATGGTTAATAATAATAATAATAATAATAATAATAATAATAATAATAATAATAATAATAATAATAATAATAATAATAATAATAATAATAATAATAATAATAATAATAATAATAATAATAATAATAATAATAATAATAATAATAATAATAACAATAACAACAATAATAATAGTAATAGATAATAGTAATAATAGTAATAATGACAGTAATAATAATGATGACGATGATGATGACGATGACGGTGATGATGATGATGGTGATGATGATGATGATGATGATGAGTGAGTTGGGTTTGAGGTCCCGTCGACAACTAGGTCATTAGGGCTGATGATGATGATGATGATGATGATGATGATGATGATGATGATGATGATGATGCCGATGATGATGAGTGAGATGGGTTTAAGGTCCCGTCGACAACTAGGTCATTAGGGCTGATGATGATCATGATGACGGTGATGATGGTGATGATGACTGATGACGGTGATGATGATGACGATGATGATGAGTGAGTGAGTTGGGTTTGAGGTCCCGTCGACAACTAGGTCATTAGGGCTGATGATGATGATCATGATGACGGTGATGATGATGGTTATGATGACTGATGACGGTGATGATGATGACGATGATGAGTGAGTGAGTTGGGTTTGAGGTCCCGTCGACAACTAGGTCATTAGGGCTGATGATGATGATGATGATGCCGATGATGATGATGAGTGAGTTGGGTTTAAGGTCCCGTCGACAACTAGGTCATTAGGGCTGATGATGATACTATCTCGACAAGTAAATCATGTTGGTCACTTACTGAGGCAGGTACAACAGTTTCACTTCTGACAATGGTTTGATGTAATGCTGTAGCATGCAGCCTAAGAATTGGTGATGCTGTATTATGACAGAGGTAAGTGTAACAGGCAGCATTACTGTGTAGTGTAGAGTTTCCCATGGATCAGTCACTGCAGTTCATCGTAAAGCTATTCTGGTGCAAGAGATGGATGATACGTCAATCGTTGGTCCTTAGCATACAAAACTCAGTTAAGTCGCCATCCAGTAATTATAACTGTTCTCTTGGCGCATATGGCATATGATCAGCAATCATCCGTTTGCGCCCTTTGTTGGAGTCTGGAGGCAAGTGTCGAGAATAGTAGCTAAAATGCACCCGTTAAGATGGGCTTATGATGAATTACATTGAAGTAAGTTTTGTATATTACTGTAGTGCTCCTGTTGTGTGTACTCATTTTACTGAGAAGCAAGCAAAGCTAAAACGTCAGTATGTAGCTCCTGCACAAATAATGTATCAATATCATAGCTGTAAATAAAGCTTTTCAGTGCTGTCGTTTAGCAGTGTTGCGTGTAAGTACCATAAACATTTAAGGGAGCATATATTCGGATGTAAGACATGGAAAGGAAGACAAAACTAAAGACCAGATAAAGAAAAATGAGAAGAATTGCTCTAACGGCCGATGTATTAGCAACCTACTCATTCTTAAGGGATGTATCAGTTTTCTCTTTCTCTCAGCTACCAGATGTGAGTACCTCACTATTACTGTCCTTGTGTGTATTTTTAATGCGGGAATCACAGCTGCTACTTGAAGTACCGCAAGGAATGGTTACCAATATTGTCATATTGGTGTTTTCCTGAGGTACTGTACAATAATTCGGAACAAAATCAAAGCATCAGATTACTCCTCTGGCTGTTCTTTTTCCATTGGAGCACTGGGAAAGATAAATTGAATGTCCTCTGTTTTCATAACGGTGTCATCATTGGCTATGGGGGAGACAAAACATATATGTCTCTGCAATTAAACTACATATAATCCAACTCGGGCTCTACATCCGTATCCTTTTCTGGATACGCGGACGCGGTGTCTTTCTCCTCAGCACTGCTGGGTATTTTCGCCCCCTCCCATGTAGTACCAGTACTCGTCTAATAGGGAACCCGCCCTGTACTGAGACCACGTGGATGGGTCTTGTGCATGGTCAGGGACATGGACTGCATTTGTTCGGTATAGCTTACAAAGCTTTTAGTGCCACAAATATCCATTCATCATGTAATATACTTTTTACCTTCTCTACTGGTAAGTAGGGGAAGTATTGTTTTCCACCCAAAAATTCGATGTCGAGATTTCACCAGAAATATATGTTTTGAGACCCCTGAATAAAAAAAAAGCATTTTTAGAAAAAGGTCCCCGGGCGCGCGCGCGCGCGTGTGTCAGTCTGTGTGTCTGTCAGCCTGTGGACAGCATAACTCAAAAAGGAAAAGTCGGTTAACAACAAAAGTTGATATTTAAATTTAATGTCTTTCAGGGACGCGACGCTAAAGATTTTGAAGAAAATAGCCCCACCCTAAACTACCCTTTATATGGAAACTTTTTCGAAAAGTTTGATTTTCTTGAAAATGGCTCTAACGATTTTGATTAAAATGTCATACGTTTAAGATATTTGTATGACAAATGAAATGTATATTTTGAATTTTCTGGTTATAGTCTATGTAGTCCTGTTTACTCTGTATCACTTTTGAATAACTCGTAAACCGTAAGAGATAGACAAATTCTTAACATACAAAAAATGTATATCTCACTAAAACACACAATTTTTGTCTGAATAAACTTTTTTGTAGAGTGAATCATTTAGGAGGTTTTCCTTATTATTTGTGTCAGATTCGGAAAACTTGAAACTTTCGTGGAATGGAACATCGCTCAAATTTTTATGTTAAGCGTGCAAAGAGAACGGGATCTCAAAGCTTTAAAAGATTTGGGTACCACTCACAGCGTACTGTATTCTAATATTCCCCGTTCACCTACAAGGAAATAAGCAATAAGATAATTTGTACAAATGCTTATCTCAACTAACACGAAGAAGAGAGTTTATAAGAATGGCTAGTACAAGAGTAGAGAAAGTCATGTGAGTGAAACTCATCATATTTTTTGGAATGCATCTTTGCTCTTAGGACTCCATTGCTTACTTGGCACATAAGAGTGGGGCTCCATCCATGGTTAGCAATATCACCGAGTCACAAGTTTAGAGTTTCCCTCTAATAATCTCCGGGCACAGATCCTTCTGCAGGTAGTACAGTTTCACAATCCTAAGCCCCATTCCTACTGTGGTGACCGAAAGTTTACTCATCTACAAATAACTATGAATGAAAGTTGGGTTACTGTGGTTCTCCCTGATGCCTCTTCTGATAATCTCCTTATATTAGATGTACTATTGCATGGTATGATTATTCAACTGATTCATTCCCAACTCAATTTATTCAAATCGAAATAACTCCCAAATCCATTTGTGTTGCTCGTACAGTGAAGTTTGTGGAACATCACGGCTCACAAAGGTGAATGAATATTAAGGTATTGATTCTTTCCGCGATTATGATCCGATGTCAAGGTTATTCTAAAGAAATATAAACAAAGTCCAAATTTGAAAGCAACAGAAGTGAATAAAGGTTGACGCGGACTAGCCCGTCACGACCGGAACGGAAATTCGCAGCCGTCCGTCTTCCATGAAAGCTTAAAACTCACTGCTTGGAACATTCCGACCGGAAAATTCAGTTGGTCAACAGATATGGATGGATACAACAGCAAAAGCTGCAGCTCCTCGGGCGGGGGATATTGTAATGTTAGGTGTTTCAGCAATTGAAGAAGAGAGGAGGAAAAAGAGAAACAGTAGATTCACAGCATAAACTGGAGAAAAGAGATCAGTATGGTAAATTTATTAGTAGTAACCTTTTTACAGACCCTAGGAAAGTGTTTCACGGCGTAACTGGTTGTGACAGTTTGCGTATGCAGCACCATACAATTCTTTATATTTTTACACAGTCAGTATTAGTAATTCACCATTCCTTGTCGCGGGTACCTGGCTTCTGTTTATGTTTGTATGTGATAAGCAGCATATTGAGGGTGCCGAATGCATACGTAATCTAACGAACATTTACAAAGGCCATCAGATGAAACTTCCGGGAGGGTCGTATGACAGGCATCCCATTCGGAAGGAGCGGAAGCCAAATCTTTCCGATTGGGCTAGTCTGCGTTCGATTATTAAACAACACGCATCCAACCCTCGCATAAATTTTCTGCTTCATTCCGTTCCGGTCGTGCCGGACTCGTGTGGATCAATCTTAAGAAGCTGATGAACAAGCACGCATAGCAATAGGAAAATAAACGCACAGGTCCACTCACTCTGGAAATACCGAGGTTACACAATAAAATCAGTTAAACCGATTTATACTTTAATCAATTTCAACTGTAATTCATATTTTTTCATTACTGTTCGAAACATTTACCTATTAATTGAGAGGAATACGTCTCGCTTAGCCTTGTCTGACTATCTCATCACGGTCAATTTCAATCTAAACACATATAATGCACTTTCTTGAAAGCATATTGACGCACACGGAAGTAGGTATAGTGCATTTTAAAATTGCATCGACACCGCAACTAAGAAAAGCGCAATAGTCACCTTATCTCGCCGCCCCCACTAACCTCACATTCTTAACTGGCAGACGTGGAGTTCGTTGCTACCCCGCTTACATCCAATAGGACTCGATTCATATCTATAGCGCATCTCACCCTTCGCAGTGTTGCAACATGTACTAGTTGCGAACCTTTCTCCGCGCGCTACACCGAGGTGGACGGAGTCCTGCACTTAGTCCTTCAATTACTGCTTGATGGGCACTTTTAACTTTGTCACTGTATGACCTAAATTTTATTTACAAATGACTCGTCTGTATAAACAATTGTTTTCCCCCCTGGTCCCTAAACCTTTTTATGTCTTTTATATGTCTTTTCATTATATCGCCATCTGATGGTATCGTCTCTTTCTATTAACATGCACTTGTTACCCCTTCTTTCATATTCGAACCTGAAATCATGTAAGAACCGACTAAGAGTGGCCCTTGAGAAATTGGGTAGGGTCTCATCACTGTTGACCCATGACAAAATTATATTCAGTGTGGGTGGAATATTTGCAAACAGTAAAGAATGAACAATTCGCCGCACTCCACTTTGCACTATCCAATCATATTGCGTTAACCTAGCGTTTTTTATGTTTCCCCGCCTTTTTTGCTTTCTTTGTCGATAGCGTTCTTAGAGGTCCTTTCATTACTTCCTTTTTAATCCTATACACTACTGCTTCTGAACACCCGATAGCCTTAGCTGTTTCTTTTACTGCCTTACTTACACGCATTTTACTTGAAAAATAATCTAACACATTCATAATTATTTGGCGTTCCTTACTTCGTAATTTACCAATATATCGTCTCTTCCTAGCTTCCCCCTCCATAAATACAAATATTTACGAAAATATAAACAAGTAACGCAATAACAGCTCACAGATTCCACATAGTTACACACACGACTTCTTTCGAACTAGTGCTAGTGTTGCTCCTTATACTATCTTCTGTGTCAGGCCTGGCGCGAGAATACGCTGAATAGATGAATACCTTTTGTTTGCCTTACAAGATAAAAGAAAGAGGTTACGGCCTTTTGGTTTATTTTAAACACTTTCTCCAGCCATCCTCAACATTTGTTCTCACTGGTTCCCTGATGTAAACTCAATAACAAAAAAGTTTCACACTGCGTAACTTTTGCAGTGCACAGATATAGAATTTTCCAAAAACATTTAATTTAAAAAATTATAACACTTAACTGAGTAAACATAGGGAATTCAAAGTAGGCAGGTAGTGGCACTATAGTTTGCTCTACCTAATAACAAAATATAGACGCATTCTAGCAGTTAGTTTGTTAGTTAGTGCGTGATAAGTATAGAAACAGCACATACCGGACTTCTATTGAAAAAAAAAAGTCTTCTGAAGAAATATGGGCCCATTGAAATGTATAATGACTCTAAAAAGGATATAACCTGATAGAGAAAAAAATTCTGCGTTGGATAATGTGTTCAAACCTGAAATTTATAACAACTGAGTATTTATACCATGCTATTAGGAACCTGATAACACCGTGAGGATAGAAAAGGACGAGGCTAATGGCAACTTGTATGCGCTAGATAGAGACAGATATATCCCATTTAACTCCATACTGTCATCTAAGAGTGGGACAAGGTATAGCTTTAGCCAATCAGAGATATCGGAATATCTTCTCTACGTGAAATAAGTCACATGCTAGGAGTTGGTACCGCTTTACTACTGTGAACACCTTAGTTGCGATGTCAGTCTAATTTTAAAGTGGACTATAAATACAGGAGTCGGAAAGTGCGGTTCTAGTGCAAATGCCACTGCATTCTTCATGCCTCCTTCACTTCGCCACCGACAAGCAGAAACAGTAACTGCTGTTCAGCCCTACCCCTTCAACCCCCTAAACTCACTCCCTCACCCCAGCTCACTGCGCACAAGACTTTTCAACCAGTTTTGCTGTCATGAATCCGCAACTAACAGACTACTTGAATTACCAAGCATCCTCAAAACCAGGAAATTTAACTTGGAAATTTTCTGGATGTAATTTATAATTTTCTTACTCTCCGATTTTAGATTTGTTTACTATTCTTTAATTTCAGTTCTTTTTCTTCCAGGAACACCTCGTAGCCCCTGAGAAATGTTGCGCGCCATAGGTTGGATATCTCTGACATAGATAGTAATCTGCAATAAACATTTTTTGGTCAGTTTAACATTTTATTCACTGATAATTTTTCACAGGCAGTTTCACAAGTTAAAATATTCCACACATGGAGTTTTCCTACCATTATTCTAAAAACTTTAGTATGCATTCAGAAAAGTCAAAGAATTGAAATCACTATTCATCTTCTAGACATTTTAAACACACAGGCTTTTGGAGGACCTTTTAATATCTTTGGAATGAATTAGCTGTGAAGTTGCATACTTTTTCTCCTACTAAAATAAACTCAAAAGGTTAACTAATATGTTTTATACGCTTTAGTAACATTAAGGACATGGACATAAATATTCAGATTACACTGGACAGCAAAACTGACCTCCAAAAAAATGTTTTTACACAAAGCATATAATCTCTTATGTATTTTGACGCGCTGAGTTCAAATATGGCCTTTGTTTTTGTCTAGCACCTTCAGTTTTTTAGTAAATCGTGTACTTACACTTCTAGTCATCTATAAATAAAACATAAAGTCACCGTAATATCAAAGACTAACTGGCAATATGCGGAAGAATCCTTAATAATAAAATTACATCTAATTTTGTAAAAGTAACCAATTAACATACCTGGAAACATTGCCAACTCGTTTTCAAGGCCATCCTCTACTGCTGTCAGTTGAATTTCTGCCGTATGCTGTTTCTTCTGTACTTTCCTGTGGTTTCTCTTATGAGGTTCCAGCAGTAATCTGCAAGATATTGGGATTCCATCTTCCTCGATACGTTTTCTTCATTTTGGAAATATCTTGGTGGAATCTTTCTCCATGTTCATCACTAACTTGTCCTAGGGTTGCAGGGAAAGGGTTCAAATGGGAATGCAGGAAGTGCATTTTGAGAGACATGTTGCAACCTAGATTTATATAGGCTCCTAGTAATTTCTCAATTAATTGCTCGTAATTTTGTGCTCTAGTATTACCTAAGAACTGTTCGCAAATGGTCTTGAACGATATCCATACTTCAAGTTTCACATGATTCAACTTACTTTCAAACAGCTGAATTTTCATTAGTTCTCGAATCTGAGGCCCAACAAAAATGTCTTCCAATTTTAGTATATGTACCGCCGAAGCGGCATAAACTGGTTCTTGGAAATTTTTCTTCTAGGTATTTGAAACCTGCTCCAGATTTGTCTAATGCCTTGACAAAATTCTTCATTAGGCCTAATTTTATATGAAGTGGAGGCAATACAATTTTTTATCTATGAACCAATGGTTCAGCTGAGATATTCTTTTTTAAAGGGACAAAATTCTTCCGGGGAGGTCATATTTTTGTGTCGTAATGTTTGGATCTATCACGGCATTCCAATTCGCACAAAAAGCAGCAATATTTCGTATATCCGCTTTGCAATCCTAACAGTATTCCAATCATTTTGAAATCGCCACAGATGGACCAGTT
>CM060964.1:165404614-165414614 GCA_030765045.1 Tenodera sinensis | reverse complement strand
CGCTTTTACTACTGCGGCACCGCAGGCGGTGACACTGATGGCACATGGAATGAAGATGGAGCACCGGTGGAATGTGATGGCGGGGGAAACCGGAGCACCCGGAGAAAACCCACCCTGACGCCGCTTCGTCCACCACGAATACCACATGTGGGTCCCTGGGATCGAGCCCGGGCCGCCTAGGTGGTAGGCGAGCGCGCTAACCGCTCGGCCACGGCGCCGCCCACTTTGGTCGTACAACAATATACGGACAAGAGGGGAAGGGATACGGCTAACGTCTGTGTGTACGTGACCATAAACAATAATGCCGGTAAAGCACAAAAGAAAGGGTCCAGAAGATTCTAATTGTTTCCGCTGAGTCATTGTTGCACGTGTATATGGAGGGTTCAGTTCAAACTCTCGAGGTTCGAGTAGGTGTCAGTTCGAGTTAGTCGTCATGTATAGTTCTTAGTTACGTGAGTGTGTCGGTCAGCCTGTCAGCGAGTATGTATGTGCCGTCGAGTGATTATATCGTAATAGTAAGGAATTAAGAGATAGTGAAGATAGAGAAAGACATAGAAAGACTGAGAAGGATTATTAGAAGAACAATTATTGTGAATTGCAATAGCAGAGAAGACTATAAACCGTGTTGATAACGAGAAGGAAATTGTGCATTTGAAGTAAAATTTAGAGGAAAATAAAGTGATAGAGAATTAACAGGAATTCGCATTTTTGACGTTTTGTTCCTGCTACTAAATATCTTTTAAGGCGTAGTTTAGGAGTTCAATTTGAGACCTTTTAAGGGAATATACGGACTAAATACCTTTTATCCAGCTAGAGGAGGTTAACTTTTTGAAAGACCACGTCGGATTCGATGACATTCTGCAAAACAGGTCACTACACACCTGCCCTAATGTGAGGGTTTTGAAAGAAGAATAGGCATGTACCTTTAAGGAACACTGGGAGTGAAATTTTGGTCAAAAGTCGAAAATTGTTTTTTTACCTTAAAATGTTCCTGGAACACCTGTGCATTTGGATCAGCTAACATTTTTCATATCCTCCACTCCATGTGGTCATTACGGCCCTTTCAAATAGTGCTCTTCCCTTAACGTACACAGCATGTTCCTATATAAAAGCCTCTTTTTCTCAAAACTACATTTCTGCATATTCCAAAAGAAGGTCGCGCCTGAGGTTTGCTTCAAATTCAATGAAAATTTCCAAGAGTATTCATAAATAGCAGCTAAACAAAACGATGATTCAATATTGGTGTTATCATTAACATGAAGTCCAAAAGTTTGTTTCATATGAAAAAAATCAATAATTTTTAAGATTAAATTTTCTTTGATATAAAAAATATGTACAGCATAATCAGCAAACGTATTTGAAATATCTCTTCATAAAATTGTTACCCATGTTTTAGAGTACCATTTCTGCCAATATAAATGCATTTTAAAAAGTCAATAGACGCGAGCTACATTTTGAAAATGTGTCTATTAAATTCATAAAATAATTTATATATCATAAACGAATTTATCCAATTTTAATGAAATTTGGTGTACCTCCTATTCTCACATAAATACAAGCACAGTAAAACTTTCAAAAAATCTATCAAGAAATGTGGAACATTCAAATTTTACTCCCAGTGTCCCTCAAGTTTAAACACTGCAAAACTGACAAAATATGCTTAGTATGTGAATCTTTATTTAATTATATGGTGTAATTCATGCGCTCTGACTCAATGATTCAATGACAACTTGCTGAGGGGGATGTAGCACCTCCACCGAAAGGCGATCTCTTGTGGCTATGGCACTGAAGGAGTACCCCGGGAGGATGGATGAGGCGAATGGATCCGAAGGGTGACCAGAAGATTGCCACGAGGGAGCACAGGGTAAGGTCCCTACATTATCCATCCCACTTAGAAGCCCTCGGGCTTGTACTATCCAAGGGGGCCCGAAATCAGTAGGCTCGCCTTCCAATCTGGGGGACGGGATTTCCAGAGCACATTTGATCCCCCCTGCTGTGCTGCTGCCACGGTGCTCACTGACGCTTCCAACCCTGAAAGAAACCTAACAGGATGAACTGATTAATGTAACGAAATGGAGTGACAGGTAATTAGGAGGATATGGAATTCCTTCCCCCATTCGTCTGGCGACGGGGGAAACCTCCGAAAAAAATTCATGGGTCAGGAAAGCCGGCCACGGGGATTCGGTCTGAAGGAGACGAATGCTTTTTTAACTGATCTGCGGACTGCAGCTGCCAGTACAGTTTATTGAACAATAAATATGTAAATATTATTATTTTTGATCATATTTATTCCATAATTATACAAACTATTTGACAAAGGCTTAAAAAGTTAAGTTATGCAAACATATTTTTAAAAAGATTTAAACTTTGTTAAACTAAGAACAAGACAAGAGTTTAACAAGGGTATACGTGGTTATAAAATACTTTCAAAATGCCGACCGTTGTCTTTGGAGTATAGTTGTTGAGTCGTTGTAATGACTACCAAGTTCTTTAAAAAAATACCTGGCGTACCACGAATGCCGTTTGCCATCTTGAATTAACCGGCGTATGATACACAAGCTTCTGAACTTATCTCAAAGGGGAAAAAAAACACTCAAAACCGGTTAGATATGCTGATTAGGCTGGCCATGACTTTGGTGCGCCTCTACCGATTCAGCAATCTGAATACGTTGCACTTAGGAAATCTCTTACGTCATCGGAACAATGCGCAGGTGTCCCATTGCCTTGGAACTGCATGAACCGGCGAATTCCTGAAAGAACTTCTAGAATTTTTGGCAATGTATGTTGTAAAAACTGTAGGTAAAGGAGCTCCGTCAAACGAGGAGGTATTAAAAAGGGTCTTATGAGTGTGCCATTCACAATGCCAGCCCAAATGTTCACTGCAAACCGGTGTTAATACTTTATAGCTCTAATAACTCCTAGGGCTTTTGTGTGCACTTAAACCAATGCATTTATGAAGAAAGCACTGGAACAACTGGTTGGGGCGGGATGTCATCTGGCCCCAGTGCTTGAACTACAGTGCTCCTTGGGTAGCACTTAACGCCCGCTTTTACTATGTGTGGCATCGCAGGCGGTCACATTGATGATACATGGAATGAAGATGGATCACCGGTGGAATGAGATGGCGGGAGAAACTGAAGAACCCGGAGGAAACCCTCCCCTGTACAGCTTTGTCCACTACAAATCCCACATGCGTTCGCCAGGAATGAAACCAGGGCCGCGAACTACAGTGAGATGATGCGGATGCAATTGATATTCACGAAGAATACTGGTAATCGAAGACTGGCTTCTATGCATACTCGCGGCTGTGAACGGAGAGTTATGGATGCGGTCAAGAACCTCCTCTTCTAGAACTATTACTCTTACGTTTCTTTGGATTGCCAAACGATGGGCTGGTTTTCCAAAAGTTGCTGTTTCACGCAGTCGTTGATGTACGGCAGTGAAGGTGTGATAAGGCAAATACCTCACCATAAAGACCTCGTGCCCTTTTCGCACTTCCCAAAGCAGCACAATAAACGTAGTGCATGACAGCAAGTTCTACGTACGTAAAGTAGTACATTTTTACAATAGGCTGTACAACTGAAGGTCTTTTCAATAAAGGGGGCACTTCAGTAGCTATGTCCTAATAGTTGAGATTACCTACCTGCAGATCATATAGGAACCAAGAAATCACAAAGTTCTGCATAGGATGTGACGGAATCCCTTACCACTTATATAAACAAAACACAAGTTTTAGATTAATGACAATAAAAACAATGTTAAAAACAATAAGCGATATTCCAAAACCCGAAGAAAACGAAACATAAACGTCATTCGAATGCTGTGGGCAACAGGAGTCTGTAACTCGGAGTTTTGGCTAACCCGAAGTAGTGTTTGGAAACACATAGATGTCCTGTAATTCGATGATAAGATATTTAGGGGCCCACATTCCCTATAACAAAATACTGAAATGGAATTCCTGAACACCCCTTAAAATTATTTGGTGTTATCCTGACTGACTATCGGCACATTCCAATTGTCTAATATTTTTCGTGATATCGAAAACAAATCAAGGTAGTTATAGATGACCTTTTATCTAAGGTGCTTTCTCTTGCGATAGTGTCACGCAAATAATGGTGGTTTTTAAATACCATATTCTGACCGGGTAAATAAGAAATTGAATAAGGTAAGCCATTTGCAAAGTTACTGTCTATGAGTCTGAAGACGAGTTATGTATATATAGTGAGTGTTTAGCAAACAAGGAAGGTTTCATATTTATTGCACTGCTAGGTTCATAGAAGATCTGTTTTACTGCATAGGGAATATTAGAGATAGAGCAAACAGAGGAGCTATGGAAATTACTGTAAGCTCAACATTTCTCATTTTGTTTCTAGCCTGCGTTAACTGAAGGGCTCCACTGAAAGGTTTGGTCTATAAATTTTACTAAACAAGGAATTTGCTATAATATTCTGTAAAATCACAAAATACACCTTTAGGAATGTACACACTATGCTTTAAACTAAAAGCATATCTATACACTAAAAGAGCTCTTTTTGAAGCAACAGCTTTTGGAGAATAATGACAAACTTCTAATTCTAAAGTATTTGTTAATTTAAAGGCTTTTGGGACTTAAAGGTGTTTTCGATTAAAACCATCAGAATCGCATACTACTCGTGGGTCTTTAATTGATATATTGTGATCTTATTTTGCTTTGTTATCTATTTTATTTTAATAATAACGTTTTAAATATAACTATTAGCAAATATGACATACATACCAGCTATTTAATGTGGGCAGCGTGTTTGACTTGAAGATAATATATGCTTTCCACTATTGTTCACCATCCTGGGACACTGAGAGGTGTTAGAACATAGAAACCGTTTCACACATTCCAAAAGACAAAATGTACAAATAAATACTGTGGAAATCAGCTTGCTGTTATTTTTGATGAGCTAGATGAAAAGAAAAATAATAATTTTAATACTATGCACTAATTAATAAACGATACAGCATAAAGTGATAATTGAGTTTTCAGATGATTGAATAGGATGGAAATTTGAGCGTCAGGAGAATATCTATGTCCAAAATCGCTCCAATTCCACGTTAAGGGTATTGGGATCGAAGCCAGATCCCTTTGTGGGAGGTCTACCACTTCACATGGATGCAATCACTTCTCTGAAATATTTTGCAACGGATTCATGAATCTGAAGAATTTTATTAGGACGTTTTGGAGGGCTCCACTTGCCACACTTCGGAACAGAGCTGCGAGTGTGATGATGATAATGACAATGTTGAAATGTCTAGAGCACGTTTGCTGCACATAAACAGCGAACGTGGAGTGGACCGATACTACAGGGAGCTTTGCCCGGTATTAATATGAAGTGGTTTCTTGCAAGGTATAAAACCAGCATGTTCTGCTAGGCGGTCGCGTTGCTCGCCCGGCATATTAATGATGAGCTAATAAATGACACATACATACAGCGAGGGGCAAGGCGGGGTGTAATTTAAGGAGGAACTGTAAAATATCGATTGGTGTTAAGGGAGAGTTAAGAAAGAAGGAAGAACGAAGAGGGTGGGCGGGCGTCACATACAGGAAGGGGTGAAGGGAGGATTGGTAATGAATTCCTCCGTCCCTACCTCATCTTCCCTCTAGTACAATCCACCTATGTATCGAATCAAAGTCACTCCACAATATTCCTCATGTTCAGGGACGAGTCACAAACTACAGTAACGTTCTAAACAGTTTATAAATCTAAAAATAGTACTTCTATTTAAGGAGCTGAAGGGAACTGTAAATCCAGAAACATGTTATGAAATCTACAAAGGTATAATTGTTAGCTGCAGTTGCAAAGTAAATCCATTACTGAAGTATGTCCAAAAACCAAAGAAATGCTTAAGTAATGCAGATAATATTTCATTGCTGTGGTAACATGAATCGTGATAGCGGTTCATCAGCACACTGAAACTTATTCCCACATACAATAACTCTTGTTTGGATTACTACGGTAACATTCTCCACTTTTGTGTACTACTTGTGATTCAGCATGACATTCGAAAGCACAATTGTAGTACGACAATGACATATCCTGTTGAGGATAACTTATTGTTGATTTGAAAAAAAATAGCTATAAGATAGGAAAAATGTAAAAATAGAAATTTAGTTTCTAATATTTCATTATTACCTTTAACTGCAACTTTATGTAGCCACTAACATCCTGCAGACAATAAACTACGTCATTTGTAGTTATACAGACTGTGAACGATATACATACGAACTGAAAATTGCAATGTCCAGAATACTTGCACAGTTCTCAAACGCACTATGGAGTTTTACATATTCATATGTTATTACGGAACAAGTCAATATTTACTGTTAAATAAGGGGCCATTAACATATTGCTCCGTGGTGTACCCACATCCAAGGTACTCGCTTGCTCAGACCTGTTTGCGAACCAGCATGCGAGCAGGACGAAGCAGCGGTAGTTTTCCTGCAGCTACCTCCAACTGTAATAGGTATCACAATCCCTGCAAGACAGCTTTTAATTCAACGGAAAGAATGACAGATATTATTTTTCAGTTTGAAAATGGAATCAGTGTTGTAGCATGGCGTAAATAAATTGTAACAAAATAGCTCTATTAAACACCTGAAATAACAAATGGGGGTTAAATAAATATTTGCAAAACATTCTGATAGATATTAGTAATAAAAGACGGATAACACTGAATTGGTATACCTAATAATACCTGCTACCTGCTGCCTAATACCTACTAATAATATCTTTTGGCTATCCTATTTTCTCCAAAAGCATCTGACATTCTTATAGTAAATTGTTTTATCATTTCATAGTCCCTAAAATACCTTTTGTTCTTTGCTAGCTCCAAAAATACCTCATAAGATGCTGTCAAACCTGCAGTGTCTAACGGCCGCCGCAAAATATTCTTCTATTTTGTCAGCTTCTGCCTCAAATCATTGAAAACACAGTTCCTCGCTGCATTTTGGTACACGTCGTGGTTTGTTTCATTCAAGCTAGTATGGTGTCTAGTTATGTTGTGTTCCTTTGCAACACTCATAACTTGCGCACAAATAACATATTGGGGTTTATTGTCAAGTGCAATAAAAAATAACAGTCTTGCCACTTAGCCTGAAATTGTCGTCTCTCGTCTGCATCACATCTTTCTGGCTCCGCCATTTTGAACGCCACTATGACAATCTTACAGAACACAGAACAAGATACACCTTGAGGAGTGAAGGTCTACATCGAGATAGCGGTGATTCAGAGCTAAAACTACAGCTGACACAAGGTGCTGCCATATCTTAGAAGAAAACACTTCTTAGACGTCAATGGCGGAACTGCTATCTAACGGAAACTGCAAAACTTCGTATGAAAATCTCACGTACAGCTTTCCTTACTGATTTCATGCATTAAAATTACAAAACTATTTATAAAGCGTGAGAGGCCCGAGGGCAGAAAAACCTGAAGGGGGCCGCGGATTGGACCATACTGTCTGACATAATGGATTTTTACTTTCAACAACACAATATAAAATATGGCATGAAATGTAGGAATAGTTTTGTTAAACAAGAGGAACAAACGCAATTACTCACCAGAAGACTACAAACGAGCGATCTAAACAGGGATCGGTGCTCAGTTTGATCGATTTCTCTTGGAGCATGATCGCTCGCCCTGTGACGTAACCCCGGTCACGCAGAGTGCTCGCGTTCTGTTTTAACCACGAGAGCGACACAATGAACACAGCTGGGCATTCGTGGTATAACTAATCTTCATCAAGAATAGCTTATATTATTGTACTATACTGCAGTGATTAACTCCTTTTTTGACATACAAAATCCTCCGTAAGTAATGTGTTTGTCTATTTGTTTAATTTTGTAATTCAATGCCGTATGGCATTTTCATATGTAAGTATATTTATAAATAAATTTACCTTTATGCATATTAGCAAATGTGCACAACGCATAACCCACATTAAGATAACCTACCAACGGTAGCCTCTACGTTAGCTTTCGCTGTCTACATGGTTTTTCGAAAATTAGGGTTTATTTACACAACCGAAAGTAAAACGAGAAGCTCGGGTTACGATGCTGAGCATGATTCCAGCCATTGTGTACTGACTGGCTCGGATAGGCATTGAGCAGTGGATTGGGTGGCCTATTTGTGTAGGGACTGTGAGAGTGGTATCACTGCGTAGTTGCAACAGCCATATTTCTAGCAGACACATGTTGAAGCTGGGTAACTATGTTCCCCGCGCACCGTTGCCATTAGTTGTCCATTTGTGTTATCGTAGAGTGGCCACGATATGGAAACAGTGAATTATGATGTTATATGAGGAGCTCGGAATCAAACAAATCAAACTTTTCGAAGACAAGACAAATTTGGAACATCTAAAGCTTCAATGAATTTAAACACTTGAAAATGACGATGTGTTCATACTTGCTCAGAAAGTTAAATTATGCCTATGCGCAAAATATATAATAAAATTCAAGGCTAGTATCAGGCTTCAGATTTTGAAAATTCATGCAGGAGATTTGGTATGCACCGAGTTCATGGGCTAACATGGTTTTGATTTAAATATATAAAATAACTCCGATTTTGTTTAGCTAAGAAATTATTCTATTTTTGGCACAATATACTCTTTACAGATTGTGTAACAAGCGTAAGATATTTCATGAAGAACATTGAAATATTTAGTTAATTATTATACTAATATTATTGATTATTATTGTATTAATTCAGTGACTCAACAGAGCACGATACGTAACTATTTTCGATTTCACTGCTCACCTATGTATCAAACCAGCCTCTTCCAGGCTAAATGGGAGCCATCAGGATGTCATATTTCTTACTTGATGCGATTATTTAATTTAACCGGATAGGTCACATCCGACGGTGAATGAGTAAAGTCACTAAAATTGTGCCCAAATTAGCCAGGGGCTTAAAATTACTTGGCATTTGTGTCATCAGGATAACGGAAAACCCCGAAAAAATTCCACTCATCTTAACCGAGATTCGAGCTTGGGAACTCTTGAATAGTTATCCCTGCACTACAGAGGTGGACTAAAGTATGAATAAAAGGTGGACATTGAAAGCAACTCAATATTAACAAGTCAACAATGGAAGTCTTGCAGATAGCGAAAAACTTCGTTGTTTCCTGAGGGTGGTGGTTTCGTAAATTTTTGGACCGTAGTTTGCACCAATCGAGATGATGGGCAGAATTTGCTGTGAACCAGGCGCTTGGTTTAAAACTGTTTCTAAGCCTATCTATGGGTGAAATTTCTAAACAATGAGATTTTGATTTAAGTTTTTCCAATATTTTATCACATACACATCTACCACTGTTATAAGTGTGTTTTGAACTTCATGCGGATATCTTTAGTAGGTTTTTTAGGAAAAAGTTTTTGTTGCTCTTTTATTATACTAATTAATCAGGTGTGGAACACTTAGCAACAATCGTAGTTTTGAACGTATAAAAGTACTACCATATTATTTAAATACTAATGACACAAAACAGGAATATGGGCACTATTTCACTCTTCCAGTTGGCTCTGAAAAAAAAAAAAAAAAAAAAAAAAAAAAAAAAAAAATTCAACGTACTTTGTGTAGTTATTTTTCTTAGGTGCTTGACTTTCTTATGTCATGTTTTGAACAGTTTAAAGGTTCAACAAAGCCATATGTCAGTATTTTTAGTTCATTCTCTGATTTTATGCGGAAAAGTTGAAAAACATTTGTTTAAAAATACATTGCATGAGACACTTTTAACGCATAAAGGTGTAAGAAAATTCAAAGTCGGGTAAAGGGCATTGGAAATAAATACAGGTCATTAGGTCATGTCCTCCTGTACATCTAAATGATCAGCTTTTGAGGCTTTAAAGTTCTCGAGAGCAACATTTATACTACTTAGATCTAAAGGTTCTACCATTATTTGGACATTCAAAATAATGTGTGAACTTTTTGAAAATGTTGTCCAAATTCCAAACATGGATATTCTTTAACAGGTGAATAAC
>CM060964.1:165382114-165397114 GCA_030765045.1 Tenodera sinensis | reverse complement strand
CCATTGGAGAGTGCAGCATTCACAGTAGGTTCACGAAGAATCCGGTTGGTGACATCCCACAAGGTGTGGTCGCGTGGAGAAATAGTCACCACATAACGTAGATAGATTTGTTGACGATGACGCTCTAGTTCAACCTTTAGAAGGCGTATCAAATTGTTGAGTCTTCTACGCAACCAGGGTTGCCATTCTCGTTGCCATCGACGACGAATAGCATTTTTCTCCCGAATAAGACGCAGAATGGACATTGGCAAGGAAGTTGGAGAGTTCCGCCATGGAGAGCATGACGTAGAAAGCCGTACACAGTTGCACAGGGTAGCAGTGAAATGCACTACCGCGGCATCAGTGTCATTAGTAGTCGCTAGAGGACAAGAGGAAGTTAAGGCGTTATCTAACCGAGATTGAAAAGCGTCCCAGTTTACAATACCAGCGATGAGGCGAGGGACGGAAATCAGCAAGTCAGGGGACGGTTGAAAGGTAATCACTACAGGGCAGTGGTTGAAATCAAGCTCTGCTAAAGTGGTCACATAATTTGGGAGAGGAAGATTCGGTGAAGACCGGTGTCAAGAATATTAGGGGCGTGCATGGAATTGCTAGGATAATAAGTGGGATCCGATGGATCGGAGATGGAAAGCCCATTGGTATTTAAAACATTGAAAAGAAGACGACCATTGGGATTGGTAGATCTACGCCCCCAGGAAGAATGTTTACAATTCAGATCGCCCAAAAGGAGAAACCTACAGTCAGGAGGGATATGCAGTATTAAGGTTGCCATTAGGAGGTTTGCAAGCACACATTATAATGACATCAGTACCATCCGTGCTGGAGAGTTTAAGGCCTGTCACTTCAAGTGAAGGAATAGCGGGTAGAAAGATTGCAATATGACTAAGTGTGCGTTTGATCAAGATGACAACACCTCTGGAAGCTGCTTCCGCTACACAATTCTGGCGATAGATTTTGTAGTCTGAAGGTCTCGTTCGGTAGAAAATGCGTTTCAGTGACGCAGGCAATATCTATATTATGTATGGTGAGAAAAGATGCGCGTTTGGCACGGAGACCGTTAGCGTTCCAGTTAAGGAGGGTTAGCTTTTTAAGGTTAATGAGATTACCGGTTGTCATTGGGAAATTAAGAAAGAAGAGAACTAAGTAGCGGCGGAAGTTAAGGTACAGTAGGGGTAAGCAGAGTCCGGAAGTAAGAGAATAACTTAGAGAGAAAATCAGAGAAAAGAGTCAAAAGGGGCGTTGAAGAAGAATCCATGGTTGGGGCAGCGGAGGGACCCCACGGAGGAAAAGGAGAAGTGGAAGACAACACTTGAGAATAAGCCCTCTGCTACTCACCAGAAACGGTCGTTTGGTGGAAGGCTGATGGGTGATGAGACGGATGTGGCTGCTGTGGACGTCGCTCGGATGCAGGCACTGTGCGAGGCGTCGAAGGCGAAGATGTTGGTGAGGAGTTGGGTTGCTGAGATCGGCGAGATGGTTCTGCTTTCAGTGTCACATTGTAAGAACAGCCGCGATAATTAGCCGGGTGATCTTGTTTACAGTTAACACACTTAGCCGGTGTGGTGGAAGGTTTTATGAAGTCGAAATAATGGTGTGCGCCTAAACATGTAACATATGGAGGTTCCAACTTGCAATAGCTCTTGGTATGCCCAAAGTTTTTCTAGCGGGTGCACTGCGATAGATCAGTAGTACAACGGCGATGCTTGACCTTCACGACACTATATTGTAGCCGGGTAAGATTGAGAATGCTTTTACCTTAATCGTTATTCGTAAGTTCTACAGCACAAAAAGGTATGGGGTTCCTGTTTCTGCCAAGTAAACGTGTGCTCTTTTGAACAGGATAGTTCAGAGCACAAAGCGCATCATACACTTCCTGATCATTTAGAGAGCAAGGAAGATTACGAATGACACCAGAAGAGTTTATCAGCTGTATTACGATAGGTATAACATGTTTGATTAATGGCGGTGAAGTGAGATGTGAGACAACGGAAATCAGAAGAAGTCGTAGCATAAATTTTTAGAATGGAACCCCGGAGCTCAGTGTGAAAATCTGATGTAACACATGTTTTGGTGTCCTTCAAAAACAATTGCTAGTTATGAACGTCACGGAGAGATATAGGGGGAACTTTCTCTCTAGGGCATAAGAGGGTGAGTCTGAAGTATCTAGGTCGGGAGTGTCACATAAGGGCTGGAAGCGGTTGGAAGTGGGTGGCGTATAAGCATAATGGGCGCCCCATTATGCGTAGGTGAGGTGGAAGGTGGCGCAAGACGGAGCCGTTTGGTAGGACCGGCTAAGGAAGCTTGTGAAGGGTGCATTTTGTGTGCCCCATTAGACTGGTCCGGTGTGGCACAGTACTCCTTATTATCGTCATGTTGAACAGAATTGTTAAATGTGTGAGATACCGGGATTGCAGCAGACAACTGAGAAGGCCGAGGAATAGGTTTACTCACTGGTATTTGTTGATGATCCAGAAGGGTTCACCAAAACTTGCTGAGAAGATAATGCAGGTTGTTGATGTGGAGAGATTACAGGACCGTGATATCCAGGAAACAAAGTGAAATTAGTGTGAGCTTGTGGAGTAGAATCATTTTTGTAGACTGTAAGTAATGCAGAGCTGACAAGGTGGCCGGTAGCTTCCGACTGGGGAGCCATTGTAGCAGAAATGTAATATAGTGGTAAATACTCCACTAAACACACGAATCACAGTCAGAATCACCGTATGCAAGAACACTATTTGCAGTGAAAGAAAGAGCACACTGGCGTAGCACTCGTGAACATGCAGAGAGGTAACTGACACACGTCCACCTCTCTGGGCTGCCAACTTACCACTTCTTGATTCTTTATTAAACCTGCGAAACGTGAGTTTCGCATTGCACTTATCAGATTGGCAATAACGATTTTGAGTCCATGTGAAAATGAAAGAAAAAGAAATGAGTCCAGCGGAGTAAAGCAGATCAGTCCAACACAAATGTTCAAATAATGGGATCAGTCCAGTATAGGAGTGTGCAAGCGGAAACAGAGAGATCAGTTCGCACTTCTTGGTTGTTTGACGCTTACTGTCTACAAGTTCACACATGCTTCGACCTACAATATCTCTGTATATATATATTTTGCCTTAGTTCATCAACATACAGTGTTTCGTAAAGTTATTTTATTTTGTTAGTGGGGTTGTGATTTCTTTATTAATGTGTGCAATGGAAGAAAATGGTGATTTTGCGATGAACATGGGAAAGGTAAGAAGAGGAAGGCTAGGATGACTGATGTGCGAGAAACAAAAAAAGAAACTTAATGACACATGTCCGAGGAGAAGATTGTAATTGTCGAATGAAGTGCTTTCAAGTTGTGCCAAACAATACTAAAACTCAATTTTTAATAATTTTAATCTTATGAGTATGACTGAAAAGGACGAACAGAATTCATCTTTGTGCGGTCTATTATCTGTTCTTCCTGTAGCTGGGCGTCGCAATGGAAACCAGAAGGAGAGGCAAGGGTTAATGAAGCAACATACAAATACAGAGTAACTTCAGGTGATAGTGAAGTTATTAGTGAGTTTGATGTTTGCAAGAAAGCATTCATAGCCGTGCATGGAATCGGAAGAAACAGAATGGAACGCCTTGTAAATGCTTTGAAAAAAGTGGAGTTAGTCGAAAAAATAAACAAGGAAAACACAACAACCGACCTTGGAATATTCAAGAGAAAGTGTTAGACCTCATCCGCAATCATATCAAACATTTTCCTTCACGGAATAACCACTATGGTTTAAAAGATTACAAAAGAATTGTACCTATCCCAAGATCTCCATATAACGATGTTCAGAATGTATAAAGAGAAGAATGAGGGTGTAAAAGTATCATATCATAAATACAGAAACATTTTTTGAGAGAATTTAATATAAGTTTTGGTTACTCCCGTGTTGATACTTGTTCACCTTTTTTAAAATTTATTATATTCAACTTATAGCATAATAACAAAATATAAATGAAGACACCAAGAGGAAACAGACGCTCAAAAATTATTTTGATGCGTGATGTGTTCCAGTAAAATACATGATTGAATGTTGTTTTAATAACGTGTTAGCAAGATGTTTCGAAAGTAAAATAAAGTTTAGGCATTCTCATAAACGTAAGGTAAAACCATTATATCTGTACATTTCTTTATTAAAGATTAATTTGTTTTTACAGTGGCTAAATAAAGAAAATAAATCCACGGGACTGATCCCCTTTATTGCAAGAATATTTTGCACTTGTTTTCTTTGTTAAAGTAAAACAGTGGACCAAAACGATTTTGTTAATTTTTACTATATATACTATATATAAGACGTTTAGCAATAACTTCAACTGAAAACAAAATAGATCACAATAAACATAATAAAGTTATGAAGTTTCATGTGCTCTAAAATTCTCTCCTGAAAAATTGCATAGAGTGGAATTATCTAACTTATTTCTCCTACCCTTCATATTCATATAACAAGTAACAATTTGCGTTTACATGTAGCTCACATAATTAAAGGAATTAAATGAAACACTTCCATGCCAAACAACCAGTTCTCGCTAAATTTACTAAACATAAAAAATACCTCCAAGTGACAGTATTTGAACCTGGGACCTTTTTAACTGAAGACCAATGCACACACTGGTGCGCTAGGAGAACATGTGAACTTGGGCACAGCGGAGTGAAGCAGTCATTTTGGTCGAAATTGATACGACGCGACGCGACGCGAAGCGACTAAGTGTTTACGGTACAGTCTGTAAAACGCCAGGGACTGCATAGCTTCTCAATCCGTACGATGAGAAGACTCACACGGGATATACATTGTGTTAATTTTAGCACAAACCAACTATTAATTTAAAGAAAATATATCAATCTACAGGCGCTGAAAATATATGTTATTTATCAAGTTTAATTACTATCACACCTGGCGAAAAAGAAGCAGCCGAAGTTTTAGACTGATGCTGGGTTGCAAGAAAACTGCCATGTAAGTAGCTACTCCCTTCTTTAGTTAATGATTGGTACAACTAGTGAAATCTCTAAACCTCAGTGAGTTGCAACAAGACATTAGACCATTCGTTTACTATTCCCGACTTCAACAAGAGAAAATCCAATTTATAGAGCCAGCGCAGCCGAACACAAATATGCCAATCACACGTATGATGTCGCTGCAACAACCAATTGCCACGCCTTCAGAATTGCACTTCTAATTTTGTTGATAAAGTCGTTTCGTGTTTTCTGAAAGTCAAAATGTACAACAAAATGCATAGAAGTAAACCTTTCTCTTACAGGAATAACATATTATCAGCTTATTTTCAGAAAATAAGGATAGTACTTTTAAAGTCACAGACACATAGAAATTGAAGTGAGAAAATTTGGCAACAGAATTCAGACTGCTTGGACTTCAGTAGAAAAGTAATTAATTAGTAGAAAAGTAACCTGTCCTGTTTCTGAACATTTCACCAGGCCTTTGAGTTTTCCTGTAACTGTGCTTTATAGCACAGGTCGCATAAGAGAAATTACTAATCACAGAATCCTTGTCTCACAGTTCGTAAATAATTGACTTGACCTTTAAGCAACAGCTGATTTTGTGCCTACATGAACATACGTACCCACTTCCTGCAGTCCGTTTTTCACTTTGTGATTCAACCACGTTCGTTTTTTTTTTTTTCTGAATTAACGTCCTCCAACATTGTGTCATATCGGACGAATTCTACCACGTGCAAGACATACGCGAATATTTGTTTGGAGAACCTAAATCTAACTTTAAATCCTCTGTTGTCATATTCCTGAAAGGGAGTGAACCTATATCTAAATTTCCTACTCGTATTTTGCTCAAACACCTCATATCCGAACATGTAGCTTTAAATTGCACCCATTTATTGCACAACTTGTAGTAATACATACAATTGAGAATAATTCAACCTCAGGATATTGTAGTTACACTTCCATACATATGTAGTCACATGTACGTATGTATATACTTGAAATAAAGCAGTAAAGCTGTCTAAAGTGAGTATCACGGACAATACCCACGTCGCTTATTGCGAATATGTAGAATTATATTGATGCATTTCTTTATTGCAGAACTTGAGTAATGCAAGTGTGTTTGACAATAATTCACCAGGATATGGTAGTTACTGTTATATTTATGTGCTCGAAAAAGTGAAGTAACTTAAAGGGATGGACAGAGGAATCTCTTCATTTTATCGCATCGGGTGCGGTAGCTTGTCAAAATTGGAAACATGCATCACTGCTAAAAATACTGATAAAAACTATTTTGTGACGATAAAGGGCTTTCAGGACAGACGCATGGTGTTGGTGGTGGTGGCGGCGGTGGTGGTGGTAGTGGTGGTGGCGTCGGTGGTGATGGTGGTGGCGGTGGTGGGGGTGGTGGTCGCGGTGGTGGCGGTGGTGGTCGCGGCGACGGTGGTGGTGGTGATGGTGGTGGTCGTGGTGGTGATGGTGATGATGGTGGTGATGATGATGGTGATGATAGTGGTGGTGGTGATGGTGGTGGTGGTGATGGTGGTGGTGGTCGTGGTGCTGACGGTGGTGATGATGGTGGTGATGATGGTGGTGGTGGTGATGGTGGTGGTGATGGTGGTGATGGTGGTGGTGGTCGTGGTGGTCGCGGTGGTGGCGGTGGTGGTCGCGCTGTTGGCGGTGGTGGTCGCGGCGACGGTGGTGGTGGTGATGGTGGTGGTGGTCGTGGTGGTGATGATGGTGATGCTGGCGCTGGTGGCGGTGGTGGTCGCGGTGGTGGTGGTCGCGGCGACGGTGGTGGTGATGGTGGTGGTGGTCGCGGTGGTGGCGGTGGTGGTCGCGGCGACGGTGGTGGTGATGGTGGTGGTGGTCGTGGTGGTGATGGTGGTGATGGTGGTGGCGATGGTGGTGGTGGTGATAGTGGAGCTGGTGGTGGTGGTGGAGGTTGTGGTGGTGGCGGTGGTAGTGGCGGTGATGGTGGTCGTGGTGGCGGTGGTGGTGGTCGTGGTGGTGATGGTGGTGGTCGTGGTGGTGATGATGGTGATGATGGTGGTGATGATGGTGGTGATGGTGGTGGTGTCGTGGTGGTGATGGTGGTGATGGTGGTGGCGATGGTGGTGGTGGTGATAGTGGAGCTGGTGGTGGTGGTGGAGGTTGTGGTGGTGGCGGTGGTAGTGGCGGTGATGGTGGTCGTGGTGGCGGTTGTGGTGGTCGTGGTGGTGATGGTGGTGGTCGTGGTGGTGATGATGGTGATGATGGTAGTGATGATGGTGGTGGTGATGGTGGTGGTGTCGTGGTGGTGATGGTGGTGATGATGGTGGTGATGATGGTGGTGATGATGGTGGTGGTGGTGATAAAGGTGGAGTGGTGGTGGTGATGATGGTGGTGGTGGCGGTGGTGGTGATGGTTGTAGTGGTGATAGTGGAGGTGGTGATAGTGGAGCTGGTGGTGGTGGTGGAGGTTGTGGTGGTGGCGGTGGTAGTGGCGGTGATGGTGGTCGTGGTGGCGGTGGTGGTGGCGGCGGTGGTTATGGTGGAGGTGGTGGCGGTGGAGGTGGTGGTGGAGGTGGTGGTGGTTGTGGTGGTGAAGATGGTGGTAATGGTGGTGGTGGTGGCGGTGGTGGTTGTGGTGGTGATGATGGTGGTGATAGTGGCGGTGGTGGCGGTAGTTGTCGCGGCGTTGGTAACGGTGGTGGTTGTGGTGGTGATGATGGTGGTGATGGTGGCGGTGGTGGCGGTAGTTGTCGCGGGGTTGGTAACGGTGGTGGTCGCGGCGGCGGTGGTGGTGGTGGTGATGATGGTGGTGGTGGTCGTGGTGGTGATGGTGGTGGTGGTGATGGTGGTGGTGGTGATGGTGGTGGTGATGATGATGGTGGTATTAATGATGGTGGTGGTAATGGTGGTGGTGATGGTGGTGGTAGTGGTGGTCGCGGTGGTGGCGGTGGGGTCGCGGTGGTGGCAGCGGTGGTCGCGGCGACGGTGGTGGTTGTATGGTGGTGGTGGTGGTGGTGATGGTGGTGGCGGTGAGGTCGCGGTGGTGATGGTGGTGATGGTGGTGGCGGTGGTGGCGGTGGTGGTCGCGGTGGTGGCGGTGGTGGTCGCGGCGACGGTTTTGGTGGTGGTGATGGTGGTGGTGGTCACGGTGGTGGTGGTCGCGGCGACGGTGGTGGTGATGGTGGTGGTCGCGGTGGTGGCGGTGGTGGTCGCGGCGACGGTGGTGGTGATGGTGGTGGTCGTGGGGTGATGGTGGTGATGGTGGTGGCGGTCGTGGTGGTGATGGTGGTGGTCGTGGTGGTGATGGTGGTGATGGTGCTGGTGATGGTGGTGGTGGTGGCCGTGGTGGTGGTGATGGTGGTGATGGTGGAGGTGGTGATGGTGGTGGTGGCCGTGGTGGTGATGATGGTGGAGGTGGTGGTGATAGTGATGGTGGTGGTGATGCTGGTGGTGGTGGTTGATGGTGGCGGTGGTGACGGTGGAGGTGGTGATGGTGATGGTGGTGGTGGAGGTGGTGGTGGTGGAGGTGGTGGTGGTGGCGGTGGTGGTGGAGGTGGTGATGGAAGTGGTGGTGGTGATGGTGGAGGTGGTGGTGGTGGAGGTGGTGATGGAGGTGGTGGTAGTGGTGATGGTGTTGGTGTCGGTGGTGGTGGCGGTGGTGGTGGCGGTGGTGGTGGCGGTGATGATGGTGGAGGTGGTGATAGTGATCTTGGTGGTGATGGTGGTGGTGATGGTGGTGGTGGTGGTTGCCGTGGTGTTGGTGGTGGTTGTGGTGGTGATGACGGTGGTTGTGGTGCTGGCGGTGGTGATGAAGGTGGAGGTGGTGGTGGTGATGATGGTGGTGATGGTGGCGGTGGTGATGATTGTGGTGATTGTGGAGGTGGTGATGGTGGTGATGGTGGTGATGGTGGTGGCCGTGGTGGTGGTGATGATGGTGGAGGTGGTGGTGATGGTGGTGGTGGTGATGGTGGTGGTGATGGTGGAGGTGGTAATGGTGATGGTGGTGGTGATGGTGGTGGTGATGGTGGTGATGGTGGAGGTGGTGATGGTGGTGGCGGTGGCCGTGGTGGTGGTGATTATGGTGGAGGTGGTGGTGATGGAGGTGGTGATGGTGGAGGTGGTGGTGATAGTGATGGTGGTGGTGATGCTGGTGGTGGTGATGCTGGTGGTGACGGTGTAGGTGGTGATGGTGGCGGTGGAGGTGGTGGCGGTGGTGGTGGTGGAGGTGGTGATGGAGGTGGTGGTGGTGATGTTGGAGGTGGTGGTGGTGGCGGTGGTGGTGGAGCTGGTGATGGAGGTGGTGGTGGTGATAGTGGTGGGAGCGGTGGTGGTGGCGGTGATGATGGTGGAGGTGGTGGTGATGGTGATCGTGGTGGTGATGGTGGTGGTAGTTGTGGTAGTGGTGGCGGTGGTGATGATGGTGGAGGTGGTGGTGATGGTGGTGGTGATAGTGGTGGTGGTGATGGTGGTGGCCGTGGTGGTGATGGTGGTGGTGATGGTGGAGGTGGTAATGGTGATGGTGGTGGTGATGGTGGTGATGGTGGAGGTGGTGATGGTGGTGGCGGTGGCCGTGGTGGTGGTGGTGGCCGTGGTGGTGGTGATGGTGGTGGTGATGGTGGAGGTGGTGGTGATAGTGATGGTGGTGGTGATGCTGGTGGTGGTGATGCTGGTGGTGACGGTGTAGGTGGTGATGGTGGCGGTGGAGGTGGTGGCGGTGGTGGTGGTGGAGGTGGTGATGGAGGTGGTGGTGGTGATGTTGGAGGTGGTGGTGGTGGTGGCGGTGGTGGTGGAGCTGGTGATGGAGGTGGTGGTGGTGATAGTGGTGGGAGCGGTGGTGGTGGCGGTGATGATGGTGGAGGTGGTGGTGATGGTGATCGTGGTGGTGATGGTGGTGGTAGTTGTGGTAGTGGTGGCGGTGGTGATGATGGTGGAGGTGGTGGTGATGGTGGTGGTGATAGTGGTGGTGGTGATGGTGGTGGCCGTGGTGGTGATGGTGGTGGTGATGGTGGTGGCGGTGGCCGTGGTGGTGGTGATTATGGTGGAGGTGGTGGTGGTGATGGTGATGGTGGTGATGGTGCTGGTGATGGTGGTGGTGGTGGCCGTGGTGGTGGTGATGGTGGTGATGGTGGAGGTGGTGATGGTGGTGGTGGCTGTGGTGGTGGTGATGATGGTGGAGGTGGTTATAGTGATGGTGGTGGTGATGCTGGTGGTGGTGGTTGATGGTGGTGGTGGTGACGGTGGAGGTGGTGATGGTGATGGTGGTGGTGGAGGTGGTGGTGGTGGTGGAGGTGGTGGTGATGGTGGCGGTGGTGGTGGAGGTGGTGATGGAAGTGGTGGTGGTGATGGTGGATGTGGTGGTGGTGGCGGTGGTGGTGGAGTTGGTGATGGAGGTGGTGGTAGTGGTGATGGTGTTGGTGGCGGTGGTGGTGGCGGTGGTGGTGGCGGTGATGATGGTGGAGGTGGTGATAGTGATCTTGGTGGTGATGGTGGTGCTGATGGTGATGGTGGTGGTTGCCGTGGTGTTGGTGGTGGTTGTGGTGGTGATGACGGTGGTGGTGGTGGTGGCGGTGGTGGTGATGAAGGTGGAGGTGGTGGTGGTGATGATGGTGGTGATGTTGGCGATGGTGATGATTGTGGTGATTGTGGAGGTGGTGATGGTGGTGGTGATGGTGGTGATGGTGGTGGCCGTGGTGGTGGTGATGATGGTGGAGGTGGTGGTGGTGATGGTGGTGGGGGCTGTGGTGGTGGCGGTGATGATGGTGGAGGTGGTGATTGTGATGGTGATCGTGGTGGTGATGGTGATCGTGGTGGTGATGGTGGTGGTGGTGATGGTGGTGGTGGTGATGGTGGTGGTAGTGGTGGTAGTGGTGGCGGTGGTGATGATGGTGGAGGTGGTGGTGATGGTGATGGTGGTGGTGATGGTGGTGGCCGTGGTGGTGATGGTGGTGGTGATGGTGGTGGTGGTGGTGGTGGCCGTGGTGGTGGTGATGATGGTGGAGGTGGTGGTGATGGTGATGTTGGTGGTGATGGTGGTGGTGGTGGCCGTGGTGTTGGTGATAATGGTGGAGGTGGTGGTGATGGTGGTGGTTGTGACCGTGGTGGTGGTGATGATGGTGGAGGTGGTGGTGGTGATGCTGATGGTAATGGTGTTAGTGGTGGTGATGGTGGTGGTGGTGGTGATGTAGGTGGTGATGGTGATGGTGGTGATGGTGGTGGTGATGGTGATGGTGGTGGTGGTGATGGTGGTGGTGATAGTGGAGGTGGTGATTGTGGTGGTGGTGGCCGTGGTGGTGATGACGGTGATGGTGGTGGTGATGGTGGTGGTAGTGATTGTGGTGACCGTGGTGGTGATGATGGTGGAGGAGGTGGTGGTGATGGTGGTGGTGGTTGTGATGGTGGTGATGGTTATGGTGATGGTGGTGGTGATGGTGGAGGTGGTGATGGTTCTGGTGGTGGTGGCCGTGGTGGTGCTGATGATGGTGGAGGTGGTGGTGATGGTGATGGTGGTGATGATGGTGGAGGTGGTGGTGGTGGTGGTGATGGTGGTGGTGATGGTGGTGGTGGTGGTGGTGGTGATGGTGGTGATGATGGTGGAGGTGGTGGTGGTGATGGTGATGGTGTTGATGATGGAGGTGGTGGTGGTGATGATGGTGGAGGTGGTGGTGGTGATGGTGGAAGTGGCGGTGGTGATGGTGGAGGTGGTGGTGGTGCTGGTGGTGCTGGTGGTGGTGGTTGTGGTGGTGGTGGTGGTAGTAGTAGTGATAGCTGCCACATTAATGTCAATTTGTTTCTTTTTTCTGCAGGAGGAAATATGAAGACGCCATTGGCGAGTTGGATTCCCACGAACTAAAAAGTACCTGCTAAACATTTACACCTTGCGGGACTATCTCAGTATTACTTCACAAATGTGGCAACTGTGTTTGAGGCCCTTTTTCTTCTTTTTCTTCTGCTTTTATGTTACTAATTGTCATTTCTTCAATAATTCGCAATGTCTGGTCGTTCTCTAACATTTGCATTATGGCATTTTCCACAGTTATATCTTTGCCAATTCCGACAAATTTTTGTTCTAAAAAGTTCAATTTTTCTTAATACTGCATATTCAGGGATATTCTTTACTTTGCAATAAGAGTATCACTTTGGCAAATTGTGTTTTAAAAACGTAAGTTTTAAATTGACCATATTCCGACAAGAATTGTGTTAAATAAGCTCCAACTTGCCCATATTTCCGATTTACCCAGGATTCTATTTCCAGCATTAATTTCTTTGCCCACTGAGCTGCTTCAGGTTGTATTTCCCACTTTGCTGGTCACCTCTTTGTCGTGGTTTGACTTAACGTTTTACCTTGCGCCTTTTTGTTTTGTTTATATTTCTATATGTCCGCTCTTTAGCCAATAAATGAATGGCTATGACCACAGCTATTGCTTGTGTTACTTTGGTATATACTGTTCCATAAGCAGTAGCTCTTCTGATGACTATTTTTTGTGTATCCCTCTCCAAAATTCTTCTAAAAGTTGCCTTTTCTGACCAGGTTTTCCAAACAGGTACGCTGTATTAATAACAGTATTGAATTTATAACACGCCAAATACCTTCATTTTCCCTGACTCTCTCGTGCGTGGCATCAAACGTCCCAATAGGGATAGGAATAGGAGAGATGCTGAGGGTGCTAGGCACTGAAGCTAGGCTTATGGTGCCTACAGCCTCAAGGAGCACCCCCTGGAGGAGCGATGAAGTGAGAGGAGACACCGGGTGGCCTGATCCAGACTAACGGTACAGACAATGACAGAGGTCCCTAAGGCTTACGAAGTTTGACGACACCTCGAAGTCGAATCCCACGAACAACGACTGACGGAAAGACTTCCTTTGAGCATATCATTCCTGTCAAGCTGCGCCAAACGCCTTCGCTGATACTTGCGACTCTGAAAGAAACCAACGGGATGAACGATGAATTAAATAATGACTAATGAAGCAAAATGGAAGTACAGGAAATTCGGGGAATTTAATTACCGTTCCCAGCAGTCGCCTAATGACCAGGGTAAACTCCCGAAAAAAAACTCATGGGTTAAGAAGGTCGGCCACGAGAATCGAACTTAACGATCTCTGGAATACGAGCCTCCACCTTTAACGTGGAGCCATCTCCCTCGGTTAAACGTCCAAAACCAGCAATAGCTTTTTCTACCTTTCCAATCATATATTTTGTATGTGGCCACGTACTCATAGTATCTCCAATTGGGATACCAGAGCATTTTATATGTTTATTGAACTTAATTTCCTTATCCCAAAGACTAACGGTTATTTACTTTAATATTCTTTTTCCTTCCAAGATGACTATTTCTATTTTTTTTTCAGGCGCCAAAAAAATCCTTTTTGGAGCATTCCTATTCCAGCCATATTCTGGAACAACTCGATACCTTCTTCTTCCTTATTTTTGTTTGCTTTCTAATGAGACAATACTAGTAGCCGTACAAGTAATAGTAGCTGCGATAGTAGGAGTAATTGTAGAATTAGAAGTAGCAACACAGTAGCGCCAGCTGCAGTAGTAATAACGGTTACAGTACTCGCAAAGCGGCAGCAATAATAGGACCAATGGTAGTAGTACTAATACTATTTTACGGCAAAATCGATTAAGCTTTGAGGTTCTGAGTAATTTGCGGCAATCGCTTAGAGGCAATACTTAGGTTCATCAGAATAGTTTGATGACAGTCGCTTAACCATAACACCATCTTACCTACGACGTAACTACTTCCAATCGGCTAACATTACAGTGGTAACTACGAGCAAGTTGGAGGGAATTTGGACAAAGAGCTTACCGCAGAGAACGAGTGTCAGTCGGAGAACATTACCCTTATTTTTGAAAATACTTTGTAGCATTCCAATAACAATGACACAACTGTTGCGGCAGGTAGCCAGGATCCACTTTTTAAATTTGCACCATTGTTTGAGAGAATAGATCCTGGCAATCGCATAAAAATATTACCGTGTCACCGCTGTCCCTACAAAAGTTAGCAGTAATTCCTTAATCGCAAAGAGCCCTAATGACTTAGTTGTTGACAGGCCCGTAAACACCACTATTCCTTAATGGCAAGGGATAACAGAAACAAAAACATTCATGTTTGTGGCAGTGGATTACACTAACACCACCATACATACCAGTAGTTTGTGAGTAGCAGTTACACCAATATTCCTGCGAGTAGTTGATGGCAGTAACACCACCACACATACATACATACATACATACATACATACATACATACATACATACATACATACATACATACATACATACATACATACATACATACATACATACATACATACATACATACATACATACATACATACATACATACATACATACATACATACATACATACATACATACATACATACATACATACATACATACATACATACATACATACATACATACATACATACATACATACATACATACATACATACATACATACATACATACATACATACATACATACATACATACATACATACATACATACATACATACATACATACATACATACATACATACATACATACATACATACATACATACATACATACATACATACATACATACATACATACATACATACATACATACATACATACATACATACATACATACATACATACATACATACATACATACATACATACATACATACATACATACATACATACATACATACATACATACATACATACATACATACATACATACATACATACATACATACATACATACATACATACATACATACATACATACATACATACATACATACATACATACATACATACATACATACATACATACATACATACATACATACATACATACATACATACATACATACATACATACATACATACATACATACATACATACATACATACATACATACATACATACATACATACATACATACATACATACATACATACATACATACATACATACATACATACATACATACATACATACATACATACATACATACATACATACATAC
>CM060964.1:165372114-165377114 GCA_030765045.1 Tenodera sinensis | reverse complement strand
GAATATGTTATTTTGCATCCTAAGTAATCAAATTGATTTGTGTTTTCTAATGTATTATTGCTCAAGGCTATTTTTGATCGGCTGGATGTTTGTCATGGAATGTCATTATATTTGTTTCGTTTATTGGGATCTTTAGTCCATATTGTTTAGTGTTTCTCCCAGTTCATGCACACTCTTTTCTAATCATTTCTATTTGATTGTGTAATTATTACTTCATCTGCAAAGAGCAGCATATTCATGTTGTAGTTGTTCTTTAATTTGATGTTTCCATTTACTTCTTTAAGAATATCGTTCATATAAATATTAAAAAGTAATGGGGACGAACTGCACCCTTGTCTAAGACCATTATTAATAATCAATTCTTTTGAAAATAGTTCATTACCTAATTTTATTTTTACCTTTGTTTCCTCATACATACTTTGTAATACTTTGACTAGATGTTTTGGGTGTCCTTTTTGTTGAAAATTGTCCAAAGTAGATTCCTGTTTACTCTGTCAAAGGCTTTATCTAGGTCTATAAAAGCCATATGCGCTTCCAAATTAAATTCTCTTCTCTTTTCTAACGTTTGGTTTATAGTGAACATATTGTTCATACAAGTACGTCCCTTTCTGATACCATTTTGATGCTCTAATAGTAGTGTTTCCTTAATTATCTCTAGACGAGCATTTATTATTTTTGCATATAGTTTATATGTATCACAAAGGAGTCTTATACTTTGACAGTTTGTGCATATGTTTCATTCTCATTTCTTAAAGTTTGGTATTATGATAGCTTCATGCCATAGTATTGGAACGCTAGAGGACATTAAATTAGTGGTAAGCCTCACATGAATAGCCGGATTGTAACACCGTTATCTACTTATGTTTCTAAAAGCATTTCGAGGTTTTCGTATCAAATGTGAGGTAAATAAGAGTTTGGAACCGAAAGAATAATATGCTACTTGGTTTCGCCAGCCCACGGCCATAGAACTGCTCACTGTGCTCACGAAGATGCTTTTGAAGCTTCTTTCGTCTTAAGTTTTTGCAATGGCCGCAATTAGTTCTTCTAGCCATACTGTAATTATTGTTTATAAAGGGAGAAAAAGAACAAACGATAAAAGAAGCAGGATCTGGAGGATAGACAGATGAATGTGCCGACACCTCTTACCTCTGTATTACATGTAGTAAGATTTCTAGTTACAAAATAACTCTGGAACCAAAATGCCCTTTCGAGGAAAATGTTTTATGTGGTATAATTACAAAGCAAGAGCGCGTAACTCTGAACATGTCTTTTACGAGTCATTCTTGGAATACATGTTCACTGTTGTGTTTCTGCAGCTTGCAGGCAGGTGTCGTTCAGGAATAGCTGTATCACTTTTTTCTATGTCACCCGGTCTCATCCACGCCATGCAAATCCAGACACATAAAATTTATCTGTGATTTTATGAGATTTAAAATAATTGGGATATGTTTTAACTCTGGTTTGTAATTATTGTATAGGGCATGGCTCATAATAACATGGCGGTTGAATGGCAAAGGCGTTTAATGAACAATCTTCCTTTTCTACCGGGCCTATCTTGGCGCACATAACCTCTAACATCCAGATTACTTTCTGTTATAGATATCTCATCACAGCATATAAATCCCTACTTTTTCTTTTTATACATTTAGTTACTTAATGTCATAAGAAATGCTGAGTGAATGTGCAATAAATAATGATAAAGTTCTCAAATACTCAAGTGTATGATAAACTTAAATGTGTATATCAACTTAAATAATCCTAAAATGCAAGTAAATGCGCAAATACTTACGGAAGAAGAGTGCAACCGAAAGGAAAGTTTCCGTGGTGAAGTACACAAAAAAGACGGGAACGAACATGTAAGCTCTCTACACAACGTGATCGAAATAATGAGTTCTGATTTAAAAGAAGCGAAAAATGAAATTAAGAGGCTAACAGAACAGAATAAATATTTACAGAAATTACTACAGTCACTAACCCCAGAGTGGGTACAAGTGAGAGGAACTTCGAAATCGAATCCAACACAAATTACTAGAAACACTATTCCTACATCAAACAGGTTTGGAGTGTTTCAACCAGATGAAGAGGATGTATCAAGTAACCTAAATGACGCAAAAATGAGAATCTCGAAGCCGACAGCAAAGTTACAGAAATAGAATTGTAAAAGCAAGTGGTCTAGAAACACAACATCTGCTTCATCTCAACAAAGTAAGTGACTGGGAAATTCGGGAAACGTACTGATACTAGGAGACAGCCATGCAAGAGGACTAGCGGAGAGGATAAACCACTTTGGAAAACCTATCCCAGGAGCAAATGCAGTAGTGAAACCGGGTGCAAAAATTATAGATGTGGCTGAAAACATTGAAGCAAAGTGTGCTTTCTTCACAAAGAACGATTTTGTAGTGCTTATGGGAGGTAGTAACGATGTGACAAATCGGGAACCAGAAAATGTAATTGTGAACATAGAGACTGCAGTGAAATCCTTAACAAACACAAATGTTATTATAGTAAAACTTCCCTAAAGACACGATCAACTCCCAAACTCTTGGGTGAACCAACAAATAAAAGCTATAAATGCAAACATTTCGAAAATCAGTGAAAAGTATGGTGATATTAGGTTGATAAACACTTTTAATGCCAGTCGACACATGTATACAAATCATGGCATGCATCTGAATAAACATGGGAATAGAATACTAGGTGAAACTATTGTTCATGTTATTTTAGACATTAAATCAAAAAATGAGGGAAACAGTGTACTTGGTGTAACAAATAAAGATAAAGTAGTATTGGATACAAAAAACTAGACAGCTTTTCACACAGGCAGGTAAAAGACAACTCTCCACACAGGCAGATAAATGGTAAGTCATTAAAGCTCATTCATCAAAACATTCAAATACTGTCCAATAAAATTGATCACTTAAACATATTAATAAATGAAGAGAAACCCGATATTCTAGTTCTTGCCGAACATGGGCTAAGGGAATATGAATCGTGTAATACATTTATTAATGCTATGAAATTGGTGGCAATATACTGTAGGGATAAAAAGAAATGGGATGGTGTAGGGATCTTTGTAAATCAAGCAGTAAAAAATAGCTGCGAAAATATTGATCTTACATGTTTAAGCATAGAAGGACAAATTGAGTTCGCTGGTATCAATCGGATCTGGCATAAGCAAAGACTAGTTGTAATTGGCATATACAGACCATCAAATGGGGATATCAACATATTTTTTGAGAAATTAATACTGTTACTAGAGACATTTCTAGCGAAAAAGGAAACAAAACTTATAATATTAGGTGATATAAATATTCAAAAACATTCACCATCTAAAATCAAACTTGATTGTTTATTAAATGAATTTAACTTAACAATGACAATAAATGAACCCACCCGTATTACCCCAAATACAGCCACAACAATTGACAACAGTATCACAAATATTGTAAACATGCCATATAAAACTGAAGTCATCCATTCATGTCTATCAGACCATACTGCTCAAAAAATTAGCTTCGAAGAAATAGTTGAAAAGGAATATTCCAATGGCCGTAAAGTCATAAAAAGAAGCTATAATTCCTTTAGCAAAACTAATCTATTAAACTTAAAAAAAAGCCCTTGCAGATGTTGATTTGGGAGATATATACACTGAGTTAGATCCAAACGTAAAACTCGACTCACTTTTTAAAATCCTAAAACATAATGTAAATATGTACTGTCCCCAAATTGTAGTCAAAAATAGAAAACAAAATAAAGTAACCAACATACATTGGATTACACCAGATATTAAACAAATGCGACTCCAATTAAAATGTGCAATCTCTCAGGAAAACAGCAGCAATGTTGAATTTAATAAAATAGAACTAAAGAACTTAAATCATACCTATGATCAAGCAGTGATAAATGCAAAACAGAAATGCATTAGTAATAAGATTCTAAATTCTGAAAGTATATGCAAATCCAGCTGGCAAGTAATAAACAACATCCGTAAACCCTTAAACATCACTGATTCTAACCATTTTGTAGTAAAGACGAATGAAGGTATAACAGATAACCCAAGGAAAAGTGGTAGAAGCTTTTAATGACCATTTGGCCTCTATAGGTTTAAAGATACATAATCTCAACAAAATCAATTCCACCAACTGGAGCCCCAATGCTATAAACAATAAAATTTCAAAAACTCATCAAGTATGTATATATACCCAACCGATGCAAAAGAGATCCTAAATATAATCAAACAAATAAAAGCGAAAAATAGCATTGGTGTTGATGGTATCCCTATGTCATTACTGAAAGCATGTAGTTAAGAAATAGTAAATCCCCTTGTTGATATAATAAACTTGTGTCTAGGACAAGGAACTTTCCCAGACAAACTAAAAATTGCGAAAGTAATACCAATCTTTAAAAAAGGTGACAAAAGAGAATTGAATAACTACCACCCAATATCAATCTTACCAGTGCTCTCAAAAATTTTCGAAAGAGTAATCTACAAAAGGCTAATGAATTTTCTCAACAAGTTCAGCCTAATGCCCAAACATCAAAATGGCTTTGTAAAAAATAGAACAAAAATCTGTGCGGTCATTGAATGTATCGAAGAAATTATAAAAGACATTGAAGCAGGCAAATATGCAACAGCTTTCTTATTAGAGCTTACTAAAGCTTTCGACTGTGTGGATAAAAAAATACTAATGAGCAAACTGTCAGTCCTGGGGATTAGAGGTCTGGGGCATAAATTAATAGAATCCTACATGACAAACCGAAAACAATACGTAGCTGTGAATTCGACAAATGGTGATGCTATATCAACTACGACGGAATTGACACACGGGGTCCTTTAGGGATCAATTCTGGGTCTACTTTTGTTTATCTTATACATGCACGATATAACTGACTATATACCTAAAAGTACAAAATTAGTACAATTTGCAGATGACACTAGCGTCACAGCCAGCCATTCCTCTAGCCTAATGCTGGAAGAAAACCTATATGAAATAGCTATC